>JANIIA010000004.1:10681037-10698653 GCA_027478495.1 Erythroxylum alaternifolium | reverse complement strand
GCATGAGCATGAGATGTGTTTTCCTAATTTCTCTGATTTACCACACTTGGACCCGTTTCTCTGGTCCGACCCGTTCTCTGGAAACAGGATGTTACAATTTTAATCCCATTGAATTGAAATATCAAATCCATGAAAAGGAAACATTGGCCTTTCTCAAAACATTGAGAAAATGGCGTATTGATTTATTACCAGTTGAATTCATTATACAAATAGATTCTAAATATTTATGTGGATTCATTCGCTATAATATAAAAACTAATTATAATCAATGACAACTCATCATATGGCAACTGGAGCTCAACTAGTATCAATTTCAAGTAAAATATATCAAATCTACTGATAATATTCTTGCAAATATTTCAACCAGAAAATGGAAGCAGCTATTTTAAGTTTGGAAGAAGCAATCACACAGAAGGAAATAGAACTAATAAATCTACAACAACAAGTTGGCAGCACTACTAAAGAGATCAACTAAATGCGAACAACAATCAAACTTTTGAAACAAAATAAAGAAGACCAACGGACAGCTACAACTATTCCCTCAACCAGATCTCCAAATATTCATACAAACATGTCTCAATCTACTACGACAACAGAAACCATTCCATTGATTACTCCTTCTCAAATCACCAAAAATACCACCTCAATTCAACCAAGTAGTTCTCCAAGATCCCAAAAACAATAAGACACTGCTGAAGGAAAAACTTATGTCATCTATAATGGACCCATGGAAGGACTATATAATGAATGGCATAAAGTTGCTATACCCATTCCCTAGTGCCAACACGACCCAAAAAGGGAGGCTTGTGTCAATATTAGTAGTTACCATTACCTTATTATCTAGTCTACGAATTGGATTATGATTTTTTATAAAAGAAATTAAAACTTGGGCAAATAAAATAAAACATGCATCAAGATTGAATAGAGAATAAAGAAATCAATTAGGAAATTACTAATATCAAGATTTGGTGTTTAGGTGTCAAATCCCTTAAATACTCTTAATTGATTGATATTTTATTATGTAATTGTCTTTTTGATTTATTGGACCGTGGAAATTTTTATGGTATACTAATAGCTCACTCTTGAGTCTAATAAAAACTAATCCAAAGGTTATCAACTGAATTACTCAAGTTAAAGTTTATAGAATTGATTTACCGATTTGTGAATCTCATTATTAGATTTGACCATAATTTAGAGGATTTATGTCATCCTATCTTTATGGTTGCAACAACTCCTTCCAATTATGGTAGATCTATTCATATATAAGATTTCTTAATCTCTATGTTATGAAATCAAATTATGCACTAATATTCTGGATCTAAGAACATATATTAAACATGTAATTAAATCACAATATATCAATCCAAGCAATTGCATTAATAAAAGAATCAAAACATGTTATATTTGAATGAATTTTTAAAAGAAATAAATACTTAATTTCTATTGTCTTTTGATTATTTTATACTATAATTTTTATTAATTTATTAAATAAATTTATTTTGCCAAGGAAAAAGTTAAAGATTATCTTTTTCTATAAGTTTTATTTAACTAAAATATGAATTTAATAATGATTAGAGGCAATCCGGAGAACTCTTTTTTTTGAATCCAGATCCTCTGTCTAATATTATTCTGTCTAACTCTATCCACTTGAAATAACATCATCATTGGAGGTTATGCAAGTTAAGTCATGACTTAACTTGTACTTGCATGGCCGTGCAAACTAAGTCACAGCCGTGATTTACATGCAACCAGGCATTTGTGTCACGCCTGTAACATCTTTTTTATTTTTTATTATTTTAATTTTAATTATATTAGTATTAGTTTAATAAAACATTAAATTTAATTTTAATTATGCTACTATTAGTTTTATTAAAAAATTAAAATTAAAATGATAAAAATAATTACATAAATTTTAGTTTGTATTTATATGTCAAGCCTGTGACACATGTTTTCATTTTTTGTTTTTTATTATTTTAATTTTAATTTTTTAAATAAAAATTTTAAGATAAAAAATTGGTTAATTTATTAAAATTATTTATAAATTATATAAATTAAATTAAATTAAAAAATTGTTTTATAAATAAACAACTATACTAAATAGTTAATTTTACCAAACATGTTTAATTAACAGCTGATATTATTCATTGATATAATCAGCTATCAGTTAACCCCTGATAGAATCAACTAACAGCTAATGCAATTAGTTGATTACCAAGCATAACCTTTATCAAGCACAAACAAACAAATTCTTACTCCAAAAATATTGTATTCTGTAAATAAAGAGACATTTTTTAAAGCTAAGATTAATTAAAGAAATAGTTAGGAGTTTACATGACAAATAGGTTAATGATGAATATGGCGTAACTAATTAGATTTATAAATTAACTAAATAATTTTAGTAAATTAATCGATTAAAATAAGTTGTTGAAATCAAAATCAATTATTCTTCATATATAATATATTGTATAATTTATTTGCATTTCACAACCATTCTCTGTAAAAAAAACTTTATCATAAATATAAAAAATGTTTAATATTACAATAATATGCATGTGGACTAATATAATAATAATAATAATAATAAAATTAATCCATTTTTAAATTTAATTTAATATTTTTCATAATTTATAAATTAATTAAAAAATTTTAATAAATTAATCAAATTTAAAATTTTTATCTTATAAATTTTATTTAAAAACTAAAATAAAAATAAAAATAAAAAACAAATGTGTCACAAGCGTGACTTGCCTGTAACACAATTTTTAAAATATAAAGTTTATTTAAAAATATATATAATTAAAATAATAAAAAATTAACTTTTTGTTAATATAAACAACAACAACAATAATAATAATAATAATTAACTAAATATTTTATAATTTATAAATTAATTAAACAATTTTAATAAATTAACCAAATTTTTAAATTTAAATTTTTATCTTATAAATTTTATTTAAAAAACAAAATATGTAATAGGAGTAAATTAAGTGTCATGCCTATGACGCAATTTTTAAATTTTAAATTTTATTTAAAAATTTAAAATTAAAATAATAAAAATTGATTTTTAATTATAATAATATTAATTAATTTTTTAAATTTGATTTAATATTTTCTATAATTTATAAATTAATCAAATTTTGAAATTTAAAATTTTATTTAAAAATTATAAGTAAAATAATTAACAAAAACAAAAAAAATTGTTTCTGTGACATTTATTCATTATTATTATTATTGTTTTCTAATTATTTTTTATAAAATTAATAATAATATAATTAAATTTAAATTTTTTATTAAACTAATAATAATATAATTAAAGTTAAAATGTTAAAAAGAAAAAAAATTAAAAAGTTACAACTTAATTGTCACGACCGTGACTTCTGCGAGTCACGTCCTGACTAATAGCCTAAAATTTAAGTAAAAATTTTTAAATAGATAGAATAATACAGGGTTAATATTATAAAGAGTATATAGACTCCTTCCTTTTCGGTCCCACATTTGAGGAGATCACAACTATGCCATAAGCGTCCCACTATTTACTTCCCTCCTGGTTTAGTATTTGACCTTTGGCAAGTTTCTGCTTCTACCCCCGTTTTAGGTTCGTAAATGAATTACTCACATTTCCAGAGCTTTCTCATCTCTTGCATTATTTCTCTGTCTGCCTCTGCATGTTGATTCACCTAACTAAACTTGCTAAAGTCTGCCTGAGATCCAATGTGTTTCCTTCTCCTTCTGTGTTATCCTCTGTTTTCTTCTTCTCCAGTTATGACCAGACAAGCTCAAAGCCAATAAAAGATGTTGTCTTTCACGTGTCTGCTTTGATTAACAAGCACAAGTGGGAAGATAATACCTTCCTTAAGTCACTGGTTTCCCATATGTCTCCACACGAAGCCTGCAAGACTATAGAGCTCCAAAGCAACAACGATGACCTTGGAGTTCGTTTTTTTCAGTGGATTTGCAAACAGTCCACTTACTGCTATGATATAGACAGTAGAGTTCATCTCCTGAAGTTGACTGTCTTTTGTAACTTATATGCGGTAGCACATAAGGCCATAGTTTTTGTTATAAAGGAGTGCACTAGTGGCCAAGATGACATTTTGAAGCTAATGGGTGCACTTGATGAACTGCGTGAAATTGGGTTTCGACTAAACTACCCATGCTATAGCAATTTATTAATGTGTTTGGCCAAGGTAAGTTTGGGTTTTCTAGCATTCGTGGTTTATAATAGAATGGTGGCTGATGGTTTCGTTCTTGGTGGTATTGACTACAGAAATGTTGTTAATGGTCTGTGTAAGAATGGCTTTGTGCAAGCTGGCGAAATGTTTTTGTGTAGGGCCTTGAAACTAGGGTTTGGTTTAGATACTCACCTCTGTACTTCTTTGGTGATGGGTTATTGCAGGGAAAATCTTCTGGAGCAGGCCCTCATGGTGCTCGATGTAATGTCCCAATGGGATGGTTGTCAACCTAATTCAGTGACGTATTCAACGTTGATTCATGGCTTGTGTCAAGCAGGTAAGATTGAAGACGCTTTTGGGCTGAAAAATGAGATGAACGAGAAAGGTTTACCGCCTAGTGTGCGCACATACACCATACTAATGAAAGCCATGTGTGACATTGGTTTGGTTGATCAGGCCTTCAGTTTGCTTGATGAAATGATTACAAAGCAATGTAAGCCAAATATTCATGCATACACTGTATTGATTGAAGGGCTATGTAGAGGAGGAAAGTTAGAGGAGGCCAATGGGATGTTTAGAAGGATGCTGCAAGAGAGGCTCTTTCCTGGGATTATAACGTACAATGTATTGATAAATGGATACTGTAAAGAAGGGCGGATCATATCCGCTTTTGAGGTGCTTAGTTTGATGGAGAAAAGGAAGTGCAAGCCTAATATACGTACTTACAATGAGCTTATTGGAGGATTGTGTAGAGTTAGTAAATCTTATAAAGCCTTGTTTCTCTTGAGAAGAATAGTTGATAATGGCTATTTGCCGACTGAAGTAACATATAATATTCTGATTGATGGTTTCTGCAAAGAAGGCAAACTTGATGCTGCTTTTAGTATTTTCAGGTCGATGAAGTTAGTTGACCTTCAGCCTGACAGGCTCACTTTTACATCAATAATTGATGGTCTATGCAAACAGAGGAGACCAGAAATGGCAAATGGAATTTTGGGTTTGATGGTAAAGGAAGGAATATCCCCAGATGAAATCACTTTTACAGCTCTTATTGATGGTTATTTTAAGATTGGCAAGACTACTGATGCTTCAATGCTTTATGAATGGATGGTGGAGTCCACATATCTGACAAGTCCTCATGCATTTAATTTGTATCTTGATATTCTTTGCAAAGAAAACAGATTGAAGGAAGAGTATGCAATGTTTGGCAAGATCCTGAAGTTGGGTTTAGTTCCTTCTGTGGTAACATATACAATACTGATAAACGGGCTGTGCCAAGCTGGTAATATTACCCATTCCTTAAAGATGTTAGACTTGATGAAGCAATATGGCTGCGCCCCCAATGTTTACACATATACTGTGGTCATGCATGGTCTGTGTGAATTTGGGAGGATTCAAGAGGCTGATGCACTTCTTTTTCATATGTTAGATTTTGGGGTGCAGCCAAACCACATTACCTACAGCATATTAGTTAAAGCTCATGTAGTTGCAGGGAAAGTGGACCAAGCCTTTGAAATCATGAGTCTTATGGTTAAAAATGGATGCCAACCCAACAGTGTTACATATTCTGCACTACTGGCCGGCTATGCTATGTCAAACACGACCACCAAAGTGGACAATCTGGACCCTCTTGTGGAAAGTGAGGAAGATGGAATTTCTGAAAATCATATTGCTAGAAACATTGACGTTGAACTTGCTTTTGAGCTTGGAGATAAGATTGAGAAATGTGGTGGCTGTGCTATAGATTTCTGCGACTTCTTAGTTGAGTATTTATGCAGATGTGGAAGAGTCGCTGAAGCAGATTGTCTTGTTCGAGATAAGGTGAAAAGGGGTCTGTTTCCTGACAAGGCTGCTTCTTCGGTCATAGAGTGGCACTGCAGGAAGCAACAATATGGGTCTTGTCTCGAGCTCATGAAATGGATGCTTAGTAGTGGTTTTGTTCCATGTTTCGAGTCTTATCACCTAGTGATTCAGGGGCTTTACAGTGTTGGGAACAGCCAACAAGCTAAAATTTTGATTGCGGACTTGTTAACACACAACGGTGTTCATGAGACAGCTCTTGCATCGCCATATGTAGATTTTCTGGTGAAGGAAGATAATGTTCACCTTTCGCAACTGATTGAACAATTACATCATATAGAGAGGCCAGTTCTCTAGTCATTACTTAAATTACTGCTCAAGTTCCAGTGCTTTTGTTACCAAATTGGTTAACAACCCAGTCTTCGTATGTGTATAATAAGAGAGGTTCACTACTAGCTTTCAAATTGTTATCCTGCATGCAGCAAGTAAATATGATAGGGGACTTTCATATGTAGATTATCCATAATGATTATGGAGCTGTAATTTATGGGGAGATCTGAGGTGATAATTCTGTTCTTACCATTATCTTTTATATGGTATTTTGTATGAATGAAGTATCTTTGTAATTTTTTTTCAAATTATTCCAAGTAATAAGAAGAAATGTAATTTATACATTTGAAAATTTTAGATGATTTTAACTTTTGACAATATGGAAAGATGTGTAATATTTCACGATTATAATTTTGTGTTGACCATTTTATTAATCCAATTTCATAATAATTAGAACCAATTAAACCTTTAAATCTTTTACCCGTCTTTATATAGGTTCAATATTTGGTCACGAGAGCGAGTTGAAACTTTTTAGGTCAAGAAAATGTGATACACCCTCACCTAAAGCTAGATATATTTTCCAAAAAAAAAAACAAGTTAGATATTACTTGTGATGTTTAAATTTTTATGAACTCTATGTTATTTATGTAATATCTTAGTTCGATTATTGTACTGTGTAATGTATTGTACGTGCACTTTATAGAGTATGCTTTATTTATGGTGTATTAGAGTAATTTAAGTATTTAAATGTATTATTGAGATTATAACTGAGATCATGGATAGACCAGAGACGACTCTCGACATAACCCAAAAACTCCGAAAAGCTACGAAATGAATCCGAACGAGCTTTAAAAGCCCTAAAACATGCTTTGGAGATTTAGGTGACACTTTTAAATTAAATCCGAATGATTTTGGTGACATTCAATGATTTTTGGATTTAATCCGAAAATTCTTCCAGGCAATCGAAAAATTATCAAATAATTTCAAAATACAATGAAAAATTTCAAAATTAGGATTGGGGTCAAAAAAGAGGTTATTTGAATAGAATTCAGGTAATCTGAAATTATTGGACTAAAATGCTCTTTTTGAAAAATATTAGGTATTGATGATTTTAAACCTATTTGAAACTTTTAAAAACACCAATCACATAAGTATTGACTCTAATTAGAGTATTTTACGATAATAAGATGAATGTGGAATATTTTCGGGATTTAATTCGGTTAATTAGTGAATTAAATGCATTAAAGGACAATTTGGCCCTTTTTTACGCACTAAGGGCAATTTGGTCTTTTACATGATATTAGTGGATTGATAAGTCATTATGGATCAATGAGAAAATGAAGTGTGTGATGAGTCATTAGTGATGACAAATAAGAAGGTGATACATATAATCCATTAAATGAGTATAAAAAGCAAAAATTAAGACATTTTGCTTCATTTTGAGAGAATGCCGTGAGAGTGACATTAAAAAGGCCAAAAACTAAAAGAAAATAAGAGAGAAGCAAGATGGTTCGACCATTGTTGGCCAAAGTAGGAAGAGAGAGAGAAAAAAGAAGAAAAGAGAAAGGAAAAAAGAGAGCTACAATTAAGCCAAGGTGAAGTGATCCAAACCATTTTTTATATTCTTCTACCTCCAATAAAGTTCCATAGTCATTCAAGTGAAGAAGAAGAAGAAATGGGTTGGTAAGTTTACTATCTTGTTGAAAATTTTGACTTGTTAGATTATAGGTCAGATTTGGTTTTGATTGTGTGATTTATACCCTTGTGATGTAATATCAAGATTTTATTGCATTGAAAGCAATTGGGAGAAGAAAATCACGTGACTCTAGTCTTTTGAACCTTGGTCAAAGGTGCGATCTATTACCTAAAGTGTTTTATTTTGTCATTTGATAATTTAAGATTAATGAATGGCATTGGGAAGTTAGTTTAATGATGAAAAAATGAAAGAAAAACCATAGAAATGATTGGATGAGTTTTCCGCCATGATTAGTGTTTTTAATGTATTATGATCCAAGATTATATTTTGATGTTTTATGATGTTTATAGCATGATTTTGATGCTAATGAAGTAAATAAATGAAAAAGAAATTACTTTGATTGAATTTTAGTTTAGGGTGCATGAGAAAAATTTGCTAATGGAATTTTATGACTTAAATGGGTGTATTAAAATGTCATGGAAGTGACTTTAGAATGGTTTTCAAGTGTAGAAATCAAATGGAACTGAATTAAAAAAGTTTAATGTTTAATATGTTAAGTTTAGCCTTAAGAGCATTTTTAGTATAAAAGTATGATTATGATATAATGACCATGTGAATGTGATTAAGGATGGTCATTAAGTATATTTGCGATATTGAAATTATTAAATGAAGTGTTATGTTGTTATTTGGAGAAAAATTAGTATATGGAGTATGTATGGAAAGTCATGAAGTTGACATAGTTTATGGCCTATTTGATTGGAAAACGAATTAAGGAGTTGAATATATTTGTATTAAGTTTTCATATCAAAAAATGAAATCAGCCGAAGGATTTCGAAGTGGTGAAAAGAAAACTAGCAAGTTGTGAGTGTACTTTAATAGTTTTATATGATAAAATTCCTTGCAAAAAAATTAATGACATGTGAGTATTCTTTAAATCGATTTTATACAAATGATTTTCATGAAATAAACATTTATGTTGAGTTTTATGTGAATAAGATATTACAAGTGAATATTGCTGATATAAGTGTATGTTTTAGCAATATATGAGGTTTAATTTAAGGGTTAAATTTTATATGATTGGGAGTTACATTGAAATAATTCAGTTATGAATCCTCCTATACTTGATTTAGAAAAAAAGATGAGTCGTAAATATATTACGAGTTGCTTTTGCCTATAGTACACCGCTAGGTTTTATACATGTTATTATACCAGTATATTTATAGCGGTTAACCTATTACGGATAAGTGATGTAGAACCAACTTTGTAAATAGTAGTTAACTAGTCACGAGTAAGCGATGTAGAACTAGCTCCGTGACTTGCTATGGGTAAGCAATGCAGAATCAGCTCTATAACTATCGATCTATAACGATTAACTTGTTACGGGTAAGCGATGCAGAACCAAATCCGTGACTTTATACCTAGTATATCGTATGGTAAAGAAACTAGTGGTGAGCTATGTTGAGTAAATAAAGTCATGAAAATAGTAATGCCGCCACTATTTATGTTAAAAGTGATTTGAGAGGTACTTTATCATACCAATTCTAGGGGTTGACTCATTTTTAGTACAAAAATTTTCAAAAAATTTATTGCCATCACTATTTATTGTTTAAGAAAAGAAAAAGGAAAAAGGAAAATATAAAATGAAAACTTGTATATTATGAGTTTAATGTGGAAAAGCATTTTGGATAATATTTCAGAAAAATTGAAATTATGTTTTACAAAATGTTATGTTATTATTAAATTTGATGATGCACAAATAAATTGTTATGAAAAATGCTTTACTATGAACTTTAAGATTGTATAAAAATATTGCAGTTATGTTATTATAAAAAGTTAGAATTTTTTTAATAAACTAATTACACTCACTGAGCTTGTTTAACTCATCTTTATTTTTATATTTTTAAACAAACCATCCCAAGTTTACGTACAAGTGTTTTAATAATTGGGACTTCACTGCATGGTTAGTTTTATCGTCAAGTGTTATTGTGCTTGTATCATTTTGATATTTATATTTATGTAACGAATGAATATTTATAAAGGCTTTTAAATGAAAAGCATGAATATGTTTTAATTTTTAAAAGTTTATTGTAGTGATTGTTGACAATTATTTGTTTGGGGTTATTTGAAAGTGGACTTGAATTCTAAAATTTATAGTTAAGAACTTGATGTAAATATAGAAATATTTTGAAATTTTACGTGGCCTTTGAAAATTTTGAAAATGTCAAAATGTAATCATCGTGATATCGAAATTTTTTTTAATAAAACGTTTTGAAAATGATGTAAAACAACAAAAATTTCCAACTATTTTTTCTGCTTTTAATTATTAAAGTATAAAAAGTTTTAATTAGTCGAACAACTTGACTATGTGAGAATCCTTCGTTCGAGTCAAATATCAATTAGAAGGCTTCCATAAAATCGCCGAGAGGACTCTACTTAAGTTCTGAAAGAAGAACTCTAAGTCGGGCCTTTTCAATTCCCAAGACCTGTTAATGTGAAATTAATAAACATTTATGTATCCCATTTTCAAATTTTGATCATTGTTATTAATAACTTAATTCTTATTTTCTTGCATAAGGTAAATAATATTCTTGTTTCAATTTTAAATTAGCGTGGGACATAACCTATATTCGTCTTAGAACACAAACAAAGATAAGTGTGTTGAATGCTAGAAGTTCTAATCCTTATGAACTACCGTGACTTAAATCATTGTAAGTTCGCGCAATGGTGAGTTCCTAATAGGAATCTTTATTGTTCTCGGACAACCATGTTTTGTGTGATCTTAGCTTCGCTATTAGAATTTTCATGTCGTGTTCCCGTTTTTGTAAATATTGGTCTGTCCGTAATGTTTATCAAGGCATGAGAAGGTAAAGTTTTATGAACGCCTTCAAAGCTGCCGCTCCAAATTTCGTGTAATCGGAGAGAAACTTCTTTATATTAAGACTTTCGTGGATTTTTCATCCAGGACAATATGTTCTACTATCAAGAACATTCAGAAAACTGAATTTTGTTATGATATCTCTCAACGTTCCAAAGTTTAGTATCAGTTACGGATGATTCCGTCACCCTGCATGGATCAACATCTTTCTTACACACTTGTTCCACCGGCATGCTTGGAATTTAATTGGATGTTCAACCCTCTGCCTTCCATGTTTCCATAAGTCAACTGATAACTCCTGTTGGTTCCAAAACATTGTGTAGAAATGTTGTTTAGTGATTGCAAGACTATAGGCCCATCCCCATACACCAAGAGAGCTTCCGGTGTGCTTTCCAGCCTCCGCCACTTTCATAATTCTGAAAGGTGGCCAACAAAATCTCAGTTTATCACACAATATGGCATGAGAAAAGGTATACAAAATTATATCCATTCGATGCAACTTTGTACTTATCACACAATATGGCATGAGATACTAATAAATGATCTACAAGAAGCCAAAACCAATGCAAGTGACCAACCACGGTTATAATGATGTGAAATTTCATAATCAATCGTCAGAGTCACTCGTCAGCAAACCACGACGTCCCAGAGCAACAAGATCAAAAAGCATTCTCCTAACGTTGTACACTGGATTAGGCTCAACCAAGCAACCCCTCTCATACGCTTCCCTCAAAAACACAGTATGTCTCTTACCCTTGGTTGACAAGTAAAAGACCCCTGGATGATCCAAGAACAAGTCCCTTACGTTCAAGTCAATCCCAAACCATTTCCTAAAGTGGCTAATCTGTTCCACTTCCACCATCTTCTCCACTGTCAAGCTCAAGAACTCGTGTACAATTGCAACTGCCCGTTTCTCTAACTCTTTTGGTCTTGTTTTCAACCTTCTTGTTTCTCCAAACTCTTCATACGGCCGAACATATGGCAACTTCTGCCATTCCTTAACCTTGGACTTGAAGGTTTTACTCAACCTCATTCCTGGAGGATATACATGTTTGAAACTAAATCGAAGCTCTGTTCTGTCAAGATTACAATCCTCTCTACAACATTCCAACACTCTCCAATTCTCAACTGCTGATATGAAATCATTCCTAGGAACCTGATCAACTAGTTCCAAAGTATGTGTATTAGGCTCATGAGCATCAGTAAGTCTAAAAACTTGTGGGTTTTGAGATATTACAGATTGCTCGAAATCATTGGGAAGACCCAACTCCCTCCAGACCTTGAAAATAGCACGAAGTGGCAATGACTTGGATCTAGACATGGACAAAAGCCGTATCAAACGGTCAAGAACAACAGGCAAATTAGCATTAATAACCTCTGCTTCTGTGCGAGCTATTTCAAGTGCAGTGTCAGTCAACTTGCAAAAAGTCTTGGAGGTAGATGGGTCATAGAAGAGGCGAAAGATGTGAGGATATCTTCGGAGAAAGGCTGGAGCACCACGATTGAGGTGGAGCTTTTGGGAGAGGCCAGAGAGGAAATCAATAGAAACTGATGGAGGTTTTTTGGTGGGATTAGCAAGAATCAAGTCCTGGATGGCAGTGACTTTAACGAGATTCTTGTGCTTGTCCATTAATTTCTCAAATGTAGCATCTCTAACCCTAGATGCCACGTACTGGGCTGATGTTGTTTTGGATCGAGTCGTGATGGATGATAGAAAAGGGTGCTCAAATATAGATTTGAAGAACTGGATTTTCATCTTCATGCACATAACATCACTTTTGCACTCAGCATTTCTCTGTCAACTTACAACAAACATGCAAAGACATCCTTCTGAAGAAATATGTGAAAAAGCATACCAATAAGCAGATATATACCGATGAGCAAACCTATAGATTTGAAGAACTGGATTTTCATCTTCATGCACATAACATCACTTTTGCACTCAGTATTTCTTTGTCAACTTACAACAAACATGCAAAGACCTCCTTTTGAAGAAATATGTAAAAAAGCATACCAATAAGCAGACATATACCGATGAGCAAACACAGATTATGTTTTACTGTTTCAAATTGGTTTGCAAAGTTAAAATGGAAGCGGAAATGTCTTGCCAAACACATTTATACCAATGACGAATGGTACTATTATAATAGAGTCCACTTTTTTTATATTAACCAAAAAAATTTTAAAAAAAAGCCTTAGGACCCCAAAAAAATCAAAGAAACAAATTATGGACATAAGAGGTAAGAGAGTGTTGGACACTCTAAAATATTAACTTAACCTAGTTCATAACTGCAATTTTAATAAAAATTTTGGTACATTTATTAGAAGAGTCAGAGTTCTTACTGGATAGAAAAGAAGTACGAGTTTTATTGAAAAATAAAATAAAGGAGATTTTAAAGATTGGAACATTTTAAGAAAGGCTATAAAATGAAAAAGATCAGAAAGAAAATTAAGTTATGACTTTCTAGATTGACATTTGCAAAAGAAAGGAGAAACAAATTTGGAAGGTAAGAAATGCCTCACAGTTTACATATTTGGGGGGAAAAATAAGGTTAAAACTACTAAGCTTACTTTATTACGTCTCTTAATTTCTCCCCACTTTTCTCCCTGTTATTATCCATTATTTATCTTCCTTTTTATTACAAAATTCAAGAACTACTAAATTTTTTCCAAACTTTTATAGCTTTAAATTTTTGTTATTCTTTTATCCTATTAACCTGAGTTCCATTAGATTTCATTTCCTAACTTCCAATTAATTTAAATTTTACTTACGAAAAATTTCTAGCCTATACTATCATACATTGTTTTTATTAATCTTATTAACACTCAATTTCAATCACAAATGATATATCATATTTAATCACAAAAGAATCAAATTACATACATAAAAACTTCTTAAGAATTTCAAGCTCCCAATGAGTACTTAAAATTAAGTGGTCCAATGCCCTATACAAGTACCAAACGCCTCTTCAATTTATTCTTCATCTTTTCACCCTTTTCACATAACATCAACTTAATTATTTTGTTAATACTAAAAATGAGGGCATTTAGTATTAAATTTAAATTTATTTACACAAGAACATTTTAAGTCTAATTATTATGTCTTTTTTTTTTCACAAAAGAGGAAAGAAAACAATTTAGGAAAACAAAAACAATATATACAAATACATATTTACTGTACCCAAAAAGTTTGGGAGGCGTACCTTTGAACTTTTACAAAGTCAATTGAGAACTTCGATTCACAAACGTAATAAATGTACTTGAAGTCTTGATCATGTTGTATCTCCACCCTAAAGTCCACCTAAATGTATTCAAACCATCGACATTTTAATCAATTGATTCAAGGTGATGTAAAAGATAAAAAGTTATACTGAATGGTAAATTGGTTTCCAGTAATATAACTGAAAAACAACCCAGTAAATGAAAGGTTTAGTTATCAAATTGCATTTATGTACAGCTGAGGTGTGCTGCTTGATTAATGAAAATGGAGCCTAGCACAAAGCAGCAACACTAAAATAATGAATTTCAACAGAACTGTATGTAGCAAAGCTGACTACTTATTTAAGAGGTGAACAGATAGAAGGCCAGAGCTAATGTCAATGATGGGTGTCATGCATGGCGTTATAAGTTTGGTACAGAGGATACAAGGTCTGGTAAGTTGAAAACTAAATAGAATACCAAGGAAAGTAAACCTTTTTCAATTAAAAGTTGCAGCTTTAAATGAAATAACAGAAGGAGAAGGCACAGTCACAAGAAAAAAGAAAAGAAGACAAGCAAATACTAAAGCTTTTGACTGGAACAAATATGCATTAATGTCAGAGTTTGATAAAAAGCAAGAGATAACCAAAAAAATAAAAAATAAAAAACTGAAAATGTATTGCATTATCTTTTAAAAAGATCACAAAGTCCAGGAGAAAGTTCTGACGTTTACCCATGCAGATTTGTGCCCACACTTAGTATTAAGGTTTCAAAGCACATGAGATAAGCTCAGTATGATTAGGGCCTGTCAATAGAGGAGAATGAGTTAGCATCAGCAATTTCAGAAAGAATCTTAACCAAAAGGGAAAAGCACAAATCTATGTGTATTTAGTCTTAAATCTATCATTAATACAACAGTCCTGAAGCAAAAGAACCTTTCTAACCAAATAATAAGACGATGATAACAGGAAAGAGAAAAGCTTGATTAAGCATATAGCAAGAGAAGATTCGTCATTTGGAGCTATTCTCCTTCGAACCAAAAGGTGAGATTTTCAGCCTCAAACCAAATCACTCAACAGAATATGAAGAAACAGAAGCAAAATACAATCAAGGGACATTTACTCTGAAAATAGAACAAATACAGATAAATCAATTAATTTCAGGAAGATTCTTGTTTCAAGGTTGCAACCTTAACGCAAAAATGAGAAAAAAGAGCAGAAAAAAGTGAACATTTTCAAATATGAGAACAAAAGGCCTCATTTTAGTACCTCTTCAGCATTATTTCAAGCTTGACAGTAAGGCATTTCACTTAATATTTACCAAACAAGTTTTTTTTTCTTGGCTTTGAGATGTCACAGGAAAATAAAAACATAAGGACATGTATAGAACACAAAAACTCGTCAAGAGTAATATGCAGCCATTGTTTGCCAATGCATGAGACAGAAAAGTATATGATAGCTGTAGAACTTTACGATCAGATTCTAAATACAAATGGGAAGACACAAAAAGCGTGAGAATGGTTGAGTTTTCATTCTTTATTTCTCAAGTATTCCTCAGTGCTACACTTCGAAGCAAGGAAGATGACTGGGGACAGAACACAAACCTTAATCAGAAAAACAACACTATTCACGAAAGAAATATTCCCTATGCAAAGGGGAAGGACGTAGCAACGAAAGGGAAGCAATAGCTTTACCCATAATCCCCAAGTACACCGTCGATTCTAAGGTATTGAATCAACTTAAAGTCTTACGAGCAACTGAAATCGCTCGCGGACAAAGAAGAAGAAGAAGAGAAGAAGAAGAAGAAGAAACGAAATGATAATCACTATTTAGTCAATAGAAAATCAATCGCTATTTCCAATGTTCCAAAGACGTGAAAACAAATTCAAAACTCAGATTTTCAACAACCACCGAATTTCAAGTATCTCTCAATGATATTCAATAATTAGCCAAAACCCTAGAAATAAACCTGTAACGGCGTTATGTCAAACGGAAAACCCCGAAACCTCGTTTGGTTTCTGTGAAAAATCAGAAATCCTGCAAAGGCGAAACCTAAAAGTTTTTAGTTTTCCCAGAAGTGAATCTCAAATCCTTCAGGAGCAGTTCTACAGTTTGAATTCAATGTTCACCAAATATTACAATTAAAGAAAAACAAAGAAGAAAAGAAGAAATTGCCAAGAAGCGGATCGAACGAAGAAAGCCAGCAGTAAAAATCAAGACAAATAAACCAGATAAAAGTACAGATTTATTTAAATTCAACCAACTTCACCAACAACCACTTATCTCTAAGTCAAGTTAATGCTTCAGAAACCGATATCACGTTATTATTCCATATCCTTTAACTTTGTCAGTAACCAAATAGAGCAAAAAGACAATAGAAACTAAGCTAACCGGCAGATAAAATGGCAGGATCTCTCCTCAGTTCCTTTCCGTGTATAGAGAGAGTGCATATGCTAGTGTTTATGCATTCCTTGTAAAACAATTAAAGGTCAAAAACGACGCAGGGTCAAGAAACAGGGAACGGGTAACAGAGGATCGAAAAATGATGTTCACCAGAAAAGATCAACTTAAGAAGCCTGGAGAGGGAGAGCTCTGTCGAGATAATAATACCTTTTAAATTGATTAAATACGATTTCAGGGACAATGATTAAGTATTATTATCTCGACCGGATTAAGTATAAATTAGACAAATTTCTAGTTCAATTTTTACGTTTGATCCTTGGGACTCAGAACTATTCTTCCTTTTCAATGTTCAAATCAGCAAAATTTCAAGGATTCACAACCCAAAAAAAGAAAAACATAAATTCAGGCCTAAAAATCAAGAAACAAAGGGGCCAACACACATCCACCTGGTGCGGGTTCTCCATCCAAAGTCTTGACATAATTTCAGTCTTTAAATTGGCTCCTTTTGGAAGCCTCTCCTCATGGACTATGACTATCCAATGGAAAGTTATGAAATTTAGTGGAAGAGAAAGACGAGGAAGTTGAAAGTATATCAACTAGTTGAATGTAACCTTACAGGTGGAGATAAAGATATAGAAGAAATGTACGAAAATTGAGAAGATTTGGAAATGGAAAAGACAAAGGTTCAAACTTGAAAGACAAATAACTTGGAAAAAAAAAAGAGAGCCTTTCGTTGAGTAGAACGGATCTTCTAACCAATTCATACCTCTCTTATTTTATTAAATTTTATTCACATAATTACGTAAAATTAACATAAATATATAATAAAAATTAACTAAAATAAGATTAGAATACCATTTTTGACATACAAAAGTCTGGTGCCAAATTCCAAGTTTCCGCCGCCTTTGGTTGTTTGCCAAATGGATAACAACATAAGCTCTTGGTCGATTACTTTGACTAACCTTACCTCCACCTTTTTTTTTTTATTACATTAAGTATCTCAGTTTTGTCGGACTAATCCTAAGTCTCTAAGACCTTATCCTAAAAACTCTAGAGGATGTAAATCTGGAACCCCAAGATCCCTCAGGTTCTTACATAGCCTGTACACTTCTGCGTACAAGGAGTCGTCACATACTTGATTGG
>JANIIA010000004.1:10463872-10477553 GCA_027478495.1 Erythroxylum alaternifolium | reverse complement strand
TGAGACAGGATAGGGACAAAATTCTGGGGCCAAAGGATCACATCCCGACCCACATAAATAGATGGCTTGGATTGTTTGAGACAGGATAGGGACAAAATTATGGAGCCAGAGGATCACATCCCGTGGGACTAACATCCAGGCAAGCAAGTCTTGACTCCTCTCCTGTGTCTCTTGTGCATTAAATATTTACTTGGAATCTGTATAGAACTCATAGAATTTAGGTCCAGAAAAAGGTCAAAAATGAAAATAGAAGACAGATGTCATTCCAACTTATCTGCGGAAATACATTCATCAATGCCTAGTCAATAGACGTGAAATCAGCAAAATAGGAGTATCGACTAGCATGACCTATAATAACAGGACTAAATCAAGTCGATTAACAAACTACAAGAGGAAAGAAAAACGTGCGGCCACCAGTACATTTTACAGGGCGGTGATATTAATGCCTCTCACACGGTCGAAGACACGATAGATCCAATTCAAACATGAAAGAAAATTTTTCCGCATGCTAGGCTGCATAAGGGATTCACGATTCCGCGGTACCTTTGGCCTGGAATCTGTCTACTTTATGTACTGAGAGAGCCATTTGAAGCCATCACCATATCCCATTTTGCGAACAATGCTGCACATGAAAACCTCCAAAGGACGGACATTAGTGTCTGCAAGGTTTACCTTGCCCTTACCAGTGGTGAAGTTACTTAGACCAAGGTGGTATCTTAACTCATCCTCAGAAGCAGCATAAGGAATATCAATCTTGTTTCCCAAAACAAGGAATGGTACATTAGCCAGAGCCTCATCAGAAAGAAGTGCATCCAGTTCCTTCTTTGATTCTGCAAACCTCTCTTTGTCATAGGCATCAACCAAGTAGACCACAGCATCCACCTTTATCACAACAAATCACATTATATTGCCAGTCCATGTCGGAATACAACTTGAATCTCAACTAACATGCACCATATGGTGGGCAGACAGGGAAATAAAAGACTTCAATTTTCATGTATAGTAATCATCTATTGCCCTAAAAGCCACATGCTTTTTCTCATTAAGTGAGTCCTTCAACAGGAAATGGAAGCAAAATCCAACTAAGACACCACTAAAAAAAATAGTAGGAGCAGGCCAATAACATCAAAGTTTAAGCTGCCCACAAACATTAAACTATAAGCAAAAAGTTCTATCCTGTTAAAATAACAGCACATCAATTTGCTGGTTGTAACACAGTATAAAAATCAAGGAGAGAGAGCACAAATTTTTTTTTTTTTGTGTTGGAGAGACAGTAACCATATTTGAAGGAGAGACAGAGAAAGCATGCCTCAAAAACACAGACATGGATATTGTCTGAATATAAGCTTGCTTCTAGATAAGACAGCTAACAATTAACACCGTACCAGTCACAATGTGACAAATGAAATTTTGAACAAGTTTGAATGCATGTTTTTAGCAGAAAACAAGATGCAGCGATCGTGAACATTGCATATGAGTTGACCAAGAATGTGGGCAACAATCAAAGTGCTAAAATGGGGACAGAAAACAAAATCAAAAGTCATACAAAACAATATATTCTCAGGGAACTGAAAAAACCACAATTGCAAGCCACGTCCAATATATCAAATTATTCACCATGGTCATAATTAATGAAGAAGCTCATGGTAAAAGAAGGAAATGAATGCTTAATCAATTATTGTTCTGCAAATTTTATTTCACATCAACCAAACACCATGCGCTCGCAAGGAAATTGAATAGGAGTAACATCAACTGATGGGAGACCGTATAGCAAACTAACAGAGGGTTATAACAGTATAATGTAAGAAATATCTCAATCGCAGAAGAACTCTCACCCATCACATTGAAAGCAAAAACAACAGCAAAACTAACTAAATTGTCACGATTAACTTGCCTTAGCATAGTAGTCCTTCCACACCCTGCGAGCAATCTGATGACCTCCCAAATCAAATGCCTTGAACTTGATCTGCCCAATGCTAAGCTCTTCGGAAGTGGGATACTGAGTAGGTTGATGTTGAACCAATCTCTGCAACCAAAACCAATATTATTCACAAAGTTGCAACACCCAACACTCCAAAGACTAAAAAAATTACAAGATAGCGAGGAGCGCCGGTTCAATACTATGCGTCCGCAGCCAACCGGAGCTCAACAATCTGCCTAAAATAAACCTAATAGTGAGTTCTACTGACCCATATAGCAAAACACATAAACATAACAAAACAAGAACTATTAGGTCCAATTCCAGTTCATTTCCAATTTTGGCAGGATCAAATAACATGAGTCTAAACTTTCAAATCAGAGGTGGAGCAGTCAACTTTTCAGCGTCCTGACACAAAACATTAAATGGGAACTCAAAGTCGAGTAATAACCCAACAACGAAGAAAGAAGAGTGAAAAAAGAAGAAGAAATGAAACCTCGTCCTTCAGCATATGAAGCAAGGTAGTTTTGCCAGCATTATCGAGCCCTAGAAACAGTATCTTTGCCTCTTTTTGCCAGAGACCGAGAGAGGCCAACACCCCATAGAACCAATCGAGAAGAAACATGGCCTTCAATTCCTGTTTTATATGGTAATTTGATTAGAGGAGTGCGTGATCCAACTCTCACAAGTTCTGCTAGTGGCGATCCTCGATTCTCAGGCAATGTCTAACAACGAGACGAGGGTGGTATGAGAAACTATTCTGAAGTAACAAGTAGTAACCATGTATGTGGTCGGTCAAAGTCTGAAATGGACAGCTGGTGGTAATGCGACGGCGTTTGTGAGAAAAAAAAAAGGGGGTTTTACATACTTTTAATTAGAAGATGACGTCATATGGCCCTGACATTGGCACCCACATGTAAAGCGAAGGCATTCGCTTATCACTGTTGTAATGTGAACATTGTTCCGTCTGTAAGGTAAAGGTCAAAAACGGCACATGTTCGAGGCGTATTTTTACGAAGAATAAGATAACTTAATAAAGAAAAAATAAAGCTTATTTTTTATTTTTATAAAGAATAAAGTGAAATAAAATATTCTAACTCATACTTACAAAGAGTAAATCCTCTTTTTTTTTTCTTTTTTTCTTTACATTTTTTTCGTTTATTTTTTAAGTTATTTTTTAAGTTTCTTAATATTAAGAATGAATGCAACCTATTAGATTTTTCAATTGTGTTACAACAAAAGATTTAATATAACCTCTTTAATAATAAAAACATGTTTTTAAAATTTATATATTTATATATTCTCTCTTTTTTAGTTATTTTGATAAAAGTATGATACGGTCTAATATTATTTTTTATTGATATATTATTTATAAGAAATTTGCCCTCTGAGGTAACTCATAAGAGAGATTAAAGAAAAGGGAAGTGCAAAGAATTCATAATTTAATGTCATATAATTTTCTTTATTAGGTCTAATAAAATAAATGTATCAAAAAGACTAACAGAAATTTTCAAAGGACTGTATGTTATGTTACATCAGTGCAAATGCTCAACCTCAATTCCGATTGTATATCTGTAGTCAACGTTTTTCTCATTTATCGAACTCTTTTCAACATTTTTTCAATCTAGAGGCTCTGATGATTGGCACCATAGTCATCACTCAAGTCTTTCCAATTATGCAGGTTCTCCTATCCACCCAGCTGTGAGCTTCTTCTTTTCCTCTTTTTCATACCTTCTATTGGTTTGGCAACCGAGACAGAGAACTATGAGTTCATCTCGCGATTCTGCTGTTTAAAACTATCAACTCAGAAGCAGAACCGATACGTAAGAACATTGCTTCTTACCTGCCTGTGGTCTAACACGAGATGTATCTATTGCCTGTTATAATCTGGGAATCACTGTCATATTGGTGTATTTAACATCTTCATTTGGGATCTTAAGGATGTATTTGGAGAAAAAAATTGGTGGAATAGGGTAATTTTATACATCAGACCTACATATTAGTTATCCCATATAACTATATACATGCAGACTGGAGTAAAAGGAAGTCGTCTAATTGGTGGGTGAGTGCTTGACGATCACCACTGGACATTTCGCATACTTCGCACAATGATGGCTCACACTTCCAAGCAGAACCCTACAATAACAGTCTCGGAATATTCAGTTCCTGCCAGTAATATAATCAGATTTATATGGAACTTAGCAATTAAATTAAAACCTCTTCAAAAAGCCATAGCCATGACTTCCCATGACCAAAGTATCGGCTCCAAGCTTTTCCACTGTGTTACATATAACATCTTTAGCCTCTCCAGTCCTGACCACTTTCTCCACGTTTACCTGTTATGTACATATCAACATTCAGAGATAAAGAGAAAGATAGGAAACAGAAACAGATGAAGCAGAAGATGATTTACATGGTTGTTGAAATTCTTAAAGACAGCTTCTGCTCGTTCCATCACAGAATTCACCAAAGCAGAGCTGTATCTTTCCATTGTAGCAATTACATCTCCAGAAAACACGAATCCTGATAGCAAATGGCTTATGATAAAAGAAAAGAGAAACTCAAAATCAACAGAGCAGGAAAAGTAGAAACCTTTAGCATCAAACTGGGAGTAGATGATAGGTGAGGGCTTAACGTAGAGTAAGATCAGCGTGCTATTTGAACTGCGAGCAACAAGGTTACTGAGGCACCAGGATAGAGCGTGCATGCTCTCCTCACTCTCGTCCACTGCCACCACTATCTTGCGTCCTTTCTTCATGTTCACTCTTTCTAATGAATGACTGCTAGTTACTTGCCTAAACACTGATTTATACAAGCTCTTATAATGTTGATAATAATAGATTTCAACCAAGTCATTATTTATATATAGACAGATATTGGTTGCCTGTAACTGACACTGTATCTGCTGTGGTTTTCAGTTTCCTGGGTTCTTTGTTAGAATTAAGGACCGTGGTTTTATATGGAATCTTTAGCAATATTTAACTATTAACTAGCTACCAAGACCAAAGTTTAACAAGTGGTCAACTTAACACAACACCAAAACTGTTGCCCACTAGTCTCAATCATATTCCTAGGATATTTTTGGGTATTGGATTTTAATATCAACAACTTGTAATTCTATTAAGGCCTTTTTGAGTCCAAGTGCATTTCTATGCAAGTACAAGCCAACTTGAGGTCGGTTTCAGTTGATTGTGTAACCATGAAAGACCTTATCTTCTTATCCACCTCGGGAAATGATTTTAGACCGAAAGTGAAGCTATCGCTTGAGTGGATATGTACTGCCAAATTTTCTAGCCATATACGTTGTTTTCTCATTCTTCTATTATCTCCCTAGCTAGGTTTTAGACTTTATTCATTACAAGTTTGCACAGGTATACCGGCCAAAAATATCTCCTTTTGCATTAGATCTTGTAGAAGAGCTAATATCTGAATCTTTGCACTCGTTAACACATCTCAAAATAGACATTCAAACTAATAGCAAATTTAGCCTGTTTCGAAAATGATCTCAGGTTTCTTTAGTGACTCAATAAGAGGGCTGAGGCCTGAAGAATACTTGAAGTGCGGCCTGTGACGAATAAAGCTTGATAGTGACATTCAGCTCATCGAAACCTTTTCCTCAGAAAATCAGCCAATAGTGGCTTTGGTGCAAGAACTTTGAAGCAAAGATTGCTTCAACCACCTTCCTCTCCTAATCACATTATTATCTGCATAGTAATAAACCATTGTAATTCCCTTGGATTTTGCCTTCTTTATGTTATAATTGTACTCTGAACTAGCATTGATACAAATACACTCCATGAGCTGCCTTTCCCAAAAAGATTCATACCTTAACAACCACAACTTAGCGACGGTTAAAATGGAAAGCAACAGTTTAACAGAATTCGTTAATTGTTGAAATAGTATTTTCACAATCAAATATAAAAAGGTGTAAAACTAATTAATTAATAATAAATTTTAATTTATTAATTTAATTAAGTCTGATATTTATTAGTGTTTAAGGTTTCTGTATTATGTTGAGTTAGAATTGAAAATTTAAATATTTAATAGTCATTTTTTAAATTAAGAGATAGAAATATAACAACTAGGAAATTAGGCATTCATCAGAAATCAGAATTGATTTTTTCGTTGTTACTTTTGGGTGGTCCACTGAATTTGAATTTTAGGTACTGTCAGAAGGGTTAGGACCATTGATGGGACAGATCGAAGGGCCCAGATTCAAATGTGGAAAAAGGTTGATTTTGAATTCGAAACAGAATAGACGGTATTTTGTCCACTAAAATAATATTTTAACCATTTTTCAATAAAACTAAGAAGAATCTGCTGACTGTACATTTGTAGAGTCACATTAGCTAGGGTGAGTTATAACAATACCCCCCTTCTCTCTACTTAGTAGGCAAAAGGCTGGTTATATACGAATATTAATAGTTTTTTTTGGGCAGTTTTCAGATTTTATTTTTTATTTTTAAATAAAAATTAAAATTTTATTTAGTTATTAATGTCAACTTAATTATATTTTTATTACATGTAATAATTACATATTAGATAAAATTTTTAAAAATATATTTTTAATTAAAATTTTTTAATATATTATCTAATATTATATATATATTAAAATAAAATAACTTAAAAATTAGCTTTTCATAAATTATTATGTATTTTAAATATATTTGATAATTAAATCAATGTTCCTTGAAATTTATATATTTAAAGATTTTTTAAATTTAATTATTTATTAATAATTATTAAATTAATTAATTAATTTTAATTATAAAAATTAAAAATTATTCAGTAAAAATAAATTATTCATATTTCTTATTATTAATTAATTAAATATTTAATATCTAATTAAATTATTCATTATTTTTATTAAAATTAAAAAATTAAATAATATATTTAGTTAAAAAATAGAAACAGAAAACAAATTTTATTTTTTACAATTTTCATATTTTTTAAAAACAACAAGAAACTAAAACCAAAAACTCAAACAAACAAATTTTTTAAAATAAGAAAATACAAACCAAAATAAAAATGTAAAAAAATTCCCTCACTGTACGTAATTCCACATCTTCTTTCTTTAAGTTTTCGCTTTTATATTTTTTATTTTTCAATACATAAAACTTATTAGTAACTATTAAAATTTTATTCATAACATTTAGAAAATAAATAACAATTAATTTTTAAAATTCAGAAACTTTAGCTTTTTTAATTTGAGTCTTCAAAATATTTTAAAATTGAAAAGACATTTCTGATTAAAATATTATTATTTTATAAACTAAAAGTACAAATTTAACTAAACATATATGCAAAAAAAGAAAATAGCCTTAAAAATAAAAAATATTAACTTCGCAATTAAAAACACATTTTGGTTATTTTGAATAGTGATTATGTTTTAAATGAAGTTTTCTCATTCACGTGACCACCTCTATAATAGCTTTCTGGCTCATAATCACTGATTGCAGATGAAGGACTATTGGAATTAAATAAATAAGCAAACTGAAAACATTGTACCCCTGATATAAGCAGGCAGTGTTGAACAAGTTAATTGCACTCAAGGGCAGTTTTGGAACTTCGTCGCTAATTCATTTCCTTTAAAAGTCGAGGTCCAGTGCACACAAATTACAGAGAATTTTCAAAAAACAGAGAAAAGTTGGCAAGCAAATTGAAAGCTTTTTGATAATATTAGATCGAATATTGAAGAAATGGGAGACGTTAGATTGACTGTTGATGGTTTGCAATCAGTTTGTCCAATATCTCTTTGTAGAATTTGTCATGAAGCAGAATTTGAAAGCTGTAAGACCCTTGAAGCTCCATGTGCCTGTTCTGGAACAGTTAAGGTATAATTCAAGTTCTGTTCTGTTTCGTTTGATCTTCATTCTCATTTGTAGCATCCTTTACTAGACTTCCACGGAAATTGTTGCCTTGTTACAGTTTGCGCACAGAGATTGCGTACAGAGATGGTGTATCGAGAAGGGGAATACAACTTGTGAAATATGTCTCCAGGTTTGAAAATTTTCCGATTGGAAGATAAACTGATCCTTTTTCTTTTTCTGGGTTTTTGTAATTTTCTAACTTTCGGGTCGACTGTGTTGTTCGTTGCGTTTTAGCTGTTTTCATTTGTTTTGGATACTTGTGATGGTGTTGAATTGGTTGACATGAATTAACGTGTGTCCACTTGTGAGCTAGGAGTTGGATTCAGATTCATTTCTAAGTTGAACCGTTCAACTCTGCAGGCTTTAGAATCTACATCACTCCTCTACCTATCTCCTCCTTCTGATATTGATACGTTTCTATTTTCTTTCGGAGAAATACAGCAATTGAATTGCAACCTTGATATTGAAGCTAAACAATGATTGATTTCTTCAAACTGCGAGCTTCTCCAGGTTGCTTCAAAGAGAACTGTAAAGGAAAAAAATCGAATTTTAGTCAGGAGATTGCTCGGTTTCTACAGCAGCCAATTTGTTTGTTTTCATTCAATTTTTAAGTTTCAGGCAATTAGTGAGACTGGGTTTTATTCTAATGTTTCATTTAGTATTGTAACAGAATTATGAGCCTGGATACAGGGCGCCTTCAAAGAAGTCTAAGCTGGTTGAGGCAATGACAATAAGGTAGGTTACCCCCACACATAATTTCAATAGTACAACTACGGATAAGTAACCAAAGTATAGGAGGCATGGATTGCCCATCAATTGTTTTGTTGATATGCATGTTTTTCAGTTTCAAGTTCCCAAATGAAATAAACCTATCGTGGCATTTATTGCTTCATAAACAATGGACTGTTTTCTAGTATTATGGTGAATTGTTGTTGTACTTCCTAAATCCTAAATTATGCATGATGCTTAAAGAGATGGCCTGGAAATACCAAGAAGAGAACATGACCAAGAGAACCAAGTATTGGTGGCTATTGTTGAAGGTGTCCCCATTGACCCTGCATACACTCAGTGCACGGCTCCGGCTGCCTATGGAGGTGGCTCTTGTTGCCGATCATTGGCTCTAACGGTAAGTTCTATTCATAATGATAAACTGATTATTGCACATCCTGCAGTTGACATTCTGTTCAATTACGTGAGAGAAAAAAAAATGCTATTTTGATCTTAAAAATGAAATGGGTCCTTTTTGGTTGACCAATCAAAGTGAACCTCTACAGCGTTTGTGATACTCTAGGACAGGATTGGTTTAGTGGGCGAACAAACCGGCCAAGAAAAATGAGTCAAATTGACAATGGGGCAATTGGGCATCAGTTGCTTAAAAGCCAGATGTGTGGGTCAGAAAATTGAAACAATTGGCCAAGTTTGACAGGGGAACCCACACTGACACGGCCACTTCCACCCGTCTCTATCAACATGATAGACAACGTAGAAAAGTTGAAAGTGTTATTTGTTGTAATTTGTCTTGTTTGAACTGGCAGTTTACCGTCTTTTTGTTATTGAGGCATCTCTTGGCCACGCTTACCGCTGGAATAGAAGATTACCCCTTTACACTTTTCACTGTGAGAATCTACACTGGTAATCGAATCAGGTTTTTTTAAGGGTGGCTGTTTTCATTCACACTTCCTGTTAATCTTTCAGATTCTTATCCTGCGGGCTAGTGGAATAATTCTTCCAATGTGCTTAGTGTTTTGGTCCTTTTCAGCTCTTCTTAGTCTCGCTCGCCAACAGTATCATTACCAGGTCAGTACACACCTTACCTTATCATACCAAAAAGTATTCACTTCTTGGGGAATTCTACCAGTTGTAATGAATTTCTAGAGTCGTCTGAGCGTCTCAACTTAAATGCTAACCAAGAAATAGTTTCTTATACGTCAGGTTTCACAAGAGGATGATGCCTCCTCCAATGAAGATGAAGATTATACTGCGGACCGGCACTTGGTATAAACATAGCAATGACAACGTACTAGTCATTGTGTAGATTTTTATTTATCAATGGTCAATATCTATTCCCATTTTTGTAAGTATTGATGAAGATTAATTTTACAGAAATATTGAAGTTCAAGAAAATCTGTTGCATCGAGATAGTTAACCGATCCAATCGACCCAGCAGCCAATAACCAAAATGTTCAAGAACGCTCATCATAGCATTTTAAGTCTATCAACGTTCAAAGTTAAGTCAGTAGGAACAAAAGCCGGAAAATTGCACCATCTTGGTAAGGCCAACAAACCTCTGCTGCGTGTCCTGCAAAACCTTTTGACGTTTACAACTATCGTTTTGAGAATTGGAACAGAAAGCTTAAACTAGTATATAATAATGAATAAAAATTATAAAATTATGTAAAATAAAATATTTTATTAAATAAAAAGAATAGACAAATATCTATTACTGTATAATGAACTAATAATAAGTTAAATTTAATAATTCAAACTAAATTTGGATCTAACATAAAATTTAAAATAATAATAAAAATAAAAAATTTTATGTGTGAAGCAAGTTTGTTTCATTGTTATCATCAAAAATTTCAAATTCTCCTACATTACATAAAGACTATTAAATCACGTTTTAATCCAAAATATCTGCATCAACTATTTCTACATCCAAATAAATTATAGATTAGTAATGTATGAAATTATTATCTATTATAAATTTGTAATATATTATACCTTTAATGATAAATAAAAACAAAATAAGATATATACTAAACTGAACATAAGTAGATATTCTTAATTTATTCGTTCTGACAAATGTATTTTCTTCACAAATCGTCTTTTCAAGTTTATTATAGTCAAGAACCGATGATGATGATTCTTCTTTATTACAAAAATCAATATAGTCAATTCAATCAATACCAATTGAATTATATGTTTTCATCTTACTAAACGCTTTAAATGCATAATAGAGAAATTATAAAATCAATAATAAAAATAAAACAAATCAATAAAAGTCTTGTTCTTCATTCTCATATTCTAATTAAAGTAAATAAAGTTATCAAGTCTTTGATATTTCAAATGATTTCGGTTCTTTGCATGAATACGTTAAAAAATGTTCTAATTACGTTCACAACTAGATGCAGAAATTGTTTAACTGAGTAATCTAATAGCGAATTTTCTCAATATTGGAGCATTTTTACCAAATAATCTCTACCATTTATTTGTGTTTTAAATTAATAGGTATGAGGAATAAAAATATATATTATTAATAAGCAAAGGATGAGCTAAGTATAAAAACTTATCACGCTACATTTTTTTCAACATAAGTTCTCTCCTTATAGACGAACTAGTAAAACTCCTTAAACATTCACCAAAGAATTTAATTTCATTTGTTACCTTTAATTCCTTTTCAATAGAGAAAATAACTTTGCATTTAATTACCTCAAAGAGATTGTCCATAATATTATTTTTACATTTGTCTCCATTAGATAAGCAATAAGGATTAAAAGAAAGTTGTTAAATAGATCATTTGAGTAAGATGCTTATCCAATCATTGGTCAATAATATCTACATAAAGTTTGTATAATTTTTGTTTCGCTTTTAAAAGACTTATAATTGTTTTGCAAGCTTTATTACCACACAGCTGTTCTAAGTCCTTCTTTAACTTACGATCATATATATCCCAAAAATGATTTCTCATTTGATTTGAGTTAATAATCCTTACCAACCTTACAAGTAGAGCTACAATCTTCACAATGATTAAGAAGACATCCCAAATTTTATTATCTAGAATAATGGCACAAAAAATTTTCCTTTCACATTATTTGAAAACTTATAACTTGAAAAATATTTACTAGTCAACTAAATTTTAAAGTAGTTGTTTATGTTTATAAACATTTTTTAGGTAATAATTGAGTTGTAAACCTAGTAGTAGTAGGATGCATAATATCAACTCAATCTTCTTGCTTTTTTAACAAAGACAAATATGTAATATGATTATACACAAAATTTGTGATCTTAGATGCGTGAAACAAGAGTAGAAATATGGTTTGTATCCAATATATTTTAAAATGAGATTTATACAATGACACATAGAGACCAATAAATATGCTCATATTAGAGACCAATAAATATGCTCATATTTTAATTATAATATGTACCCAATTGATACATAATTAGTTGCATTATCTGTAACAAAATGCACAATATTCTTTAGTCCAACCCATTAGATAATAAAGCATAAGCATTTTTTACCATATCAGAAGCATTTATAGACTTGATAAAGGTTGTTCCAATATTATAGTAAATCAATAAATTGGTTAAAATTCTTTGTCTTTGATCAACCTACCATCTACTATAATAGTGCATCCTATCATTTCCTAGCTAGACTTATATCCTCAATCAACTAATATTCCTTTTTTAAATCTTGAAGTGAAGGCACGCGGATCTCATAATAAGAAGGTGTCTTCAACTCTAGACCTATTATTGTTGTAGCATCTATTGGCTCCTAAAAATAAGGTGAATTTAAAGCATTTAAAGAAATACATAAATGATAGAACCATCTAACCCATATTTGTTTACATCGCAAACAACATCCTTATTAACCAAAACATTTTTTAAAATAGGCTGAGAATCAGGAGTAGTTCTTAAAGGAAAATAAGAATTTATGTCAATAACAACTTTCCTTTTTCCTTTATCTAGTACTTATTGTGCTTCATGATCTCCAAAAGATACATTATAAGCTTCTTTATCTTTCTTTTTTTTACTTATTGCTGCCAATAATTTTCAATCCTCTCATATACATCAAAAGTTTTTTCTTTTTGTAAGAAGTAATATTACCCTTAACAACAACAAAATGCTACTACATTATATAAATTATCCCCCTTTTAAATATTCTACCACAATATATAAAATTATGTTGAACATTTCCATCAAATGTCTAGGAAGAAGAAATATAATTATGTGTTGGATTGGACTTATCACTAATGGAGAATGTTAAGTTTTTGCGATTCCATACTTCCTATTATAATTTCAACCAGAAAATACAAAAAAAATAATTTTGTAAGTTTTGTACACAATTATACAATTTGGACATTCTAAGTAAGCAGTATATATTGAAAATACTTGTCCTACACATTTAATTTGATAAACTAATGCATTTAATGACATTTATGTTATGGTTATGGTAATAGGAAAGTTTAAAAAGATCTAAGACTTACAAGTGAATAAAAAACTTTTACTTACTACATATCTTTTTTTTTGATGATTGAAAAGGAAAATGGCTTCATCAATTAACACACTTGATAAGTATCTCCCAATCCCAATTTTGACATGGTTAAAAAGATATGACAAAGCTATTATGGGAAATCAAGATATTAATTTGAAAATGTTTGAAAAAAATGGTCACTGGCATGATCACGTTGTAACTAAAGTCAAGCCCCTATCTTTGGGTTGAAAACAACGAAGCTACTGACAATTAAATCAAACTTAATCTTCTGAATCAATTTTTTTTAAGAGAAGCAAACGAAAACGTTACATGCTAAGTCTGGAAAAATAAATTCCCAATAGATCCTGTAAAAAGATCAAGTGGCACCCAATGGGTGTTGTATTAAAATGATGGACACCGATATCAAAATTGCCGGCATATTTGGCTAACCAATCGGCACATCTGTTGCTCTCTCGGTAGATGTGCCGATGAGCAACAGTCCAGTTTCTAGTGAACAGCTCATGGATACCCCGGACGATTGGGTTGGGCATCCTGGAATGGCTGTCTGCAGAGGAAAGAAGATCGAACACTGCCTTGCAATCGACCTCGAGCTCGATTCGGTGATATCCCAGATTCCATGCCAGTGTGAGCCCAGTGAACACCCCCCACAGTTCTGCATTCAGCGGAGAGCACCATCCA
>JANIIA010000004.1:10382792-10400861 GCA_027478495.1 Erythroxylum alaternifolium | reverse complement strand
AGGTCGATTTATTTATGATGGGATCTTGAATATACTGTATAAAGGACTTTGTAATAAATGCAGTATGAGTTTTTTTTTAATAAAACAACTTTTACATAAATATTAACATGAAATCCTTTTGATTTTATTATAGAATGGCGAACAATGTACTTATCCGATCAATACTTGAAAAGTGCCCATTGTGAGTCTGATGGTTCCAATTTTCACGATTGGGAACTAAAACTCCAACTTATCATCAGATTGGAGGATCTTGTAGATGTGTTGGAGCAAGTTGCACCAGTACTTGGTACAGATCCCTGTGATGAGGAAAAGACCTCTTTTAAAAAGTATCGCAAGGACGAATTGAGCATTCAAGGTCTCATGTTGGCAAGTATAGCGACTGAACTTACTCGTAAGTTTATTAATAATACTCCAAGAGATATAATTGAGCGTCTTTCTAAAATGTTCCTAGAGAATGCTTGTAAAGAGCGCTCAAAGATCACTCTGGCATTCATGAGATGTAACATGATGGAAGGATCTTCCGTCAACCAGCATATGTTGAAAATGTTGGGTTATCTCGAGAAATTGGAGAAGCTTAATGCTCCAATGTACCCTGACTCAACTGAGGATATAATCCTTGGTTCATTGCCTCGATCTTAAAGAGATGTAGTCATGCATCTTTACTTGTGTGAAAAGGAAATGACCTTGCATGAGATCCATCAAACATTAAAGTAGGCAGAGGTTGATATGAACAGGCACAAAGGAGAGAAGAATGTTCTTGCAATCTCCCATAATAGCAAGAAAGTCAACAAAGGAAAAGGAAAAAAGCAGATGCCTAACATGAACGAAGGAAAAAAGGAAGCTCAAGCGAGCAACTCCAAAGGCAAAAAGAAAAACTCTCCAACTCCACAAACGGAGTGCTATTATTACCACGAGTTAGGACATTTTGATGTCTTGGTGAAGAAGTTCCAACCACTGAGATGCAACGCTGGCGGCTGAAATTGTGAAAAGCATTCATATGAGGTAAAGTGTGCTTCGGTTAATGCTTGTGGCTGTTCTAAGTAAGAAGGAGATTCAAGAATCCTGTATGCTACAACCCCTAAAATCGATTGCTAAGTGATCCTATTTTCTTGTATTGAAGAAAGCAGCAAATATTGTGCTCCAGAGTCTCTCATAGTACATCCAGTTACTAACCTTTTACAGAGAGAGTAGAAACATTAGTTGCCATTGTTGACTCCTCATTAGAAACAGTGCTCGATTCATCAGATGCCTTAGTTGAAGATGACAACCTTAATACCAATGAATCATCCTCCCCAACTGTTGTGGAGGGGGAGACAAAATTTCTACTACATATCTTGTCTACCATACTCGAACCACCCTCTCCAATTATTGCACATCCTCCCATTTGATTATGCCGAGATAAAATCTTCGAACCCAAATTTCCAGTACAGAAACTTAGCCGCTTTGCTCCTAAATCAGTCATGTTACTAGTTTCTTTAGTTTCACCGTTTGAATGGTTTGTTGGCAGGCTTTCGGCACAGTTTTTTGAATGTTTTTCAGACCTGACTAGTGCCTCTATTATGGAATGGACCTGTTTCTTGTTTCGCACATGGTTTATGATCCCAGGGTTCAATCCATTAAGCAGTCCACTTGGAGCAGCAATTTTTGTGAACCTGTCAACCTGTTCTCTTTTTGCGAGCTCCATTCTTTTCTTGAGAACATCATTCTTAGATTTTCTCCCACGTTGCTTTGGCACTGGTATCCCTCCATGAGAAGGTGCCATAAAACAACTGTTAAAAGAAACCCCTCCTTGAGAAGATGAGAGAAATCCATTTTGTTTCATCTCTTTCCAAACCCTCATTGAATCTTTCTCTTCTACTGGACCTGTAGTACTTCCACACTCAACAGTAACCCTCAATTTTAAGTGATCGTCATTCTTGATAAGATTCAATACGCTCTGGTTCAAAGAGCTAGTACAATCTTCTGCATTGAGGTCTAAGCCAATGGATCTCAAAGCTACACACTTGTTTTCTTCTTGACAAGCATGCTTCTTGAGAATGGAAGCCTTCTCAAAAATCTCAGCGTGTTCTGAACTAAAGTTGGTTGCCAAGTTGCCAGTACTACAAGCATCACTATTGTGATCCCGTGGATTGAGGGTATGACTAACCTCAAGTGACAAAGTTGCCTTTTCGCTTCTTTCTGCTTGAGAAGCATCCACATCCAAGGTTACAGGCAAGTCCGTCACTTGGGAAGCTTCCCCATCAAACTGAAACTGGGAGCTAGGTTCTTCAAGTTCAGCGGGCTGGAAGTTAGTTGCTGTGGGATTATCAATTGAGTCCCAATAAAACACAAAATGGCAGCAGTAAGTTTTGGCCGTTAAAACAATGTATACATGAGAATCCCAACCAATTATGACTTTGAGGCGCATCACATTTGAGATTAAGTATACTTGCTAAAACACATAGAGATCTGAAAGATGCATTAACTATATGGGATTTTGGACAAAAGGGTCAAGTTCATTCAACAGGAGGACAAAGAGGAGCAAAGAATGGTCTTTTAAATCAAAATTCAATTAAAAAAAAACGCCATGATAAACTTTTTGAAACAAATTCTCACTTTCAAAGAACTGAGTTCTTCGGTGACGTGGAAATGGGCAACTACGAGTGCGAAAATGGAAAAAAGGAAGCACCTTGAGAGCTCATCAAGGAATCAAGATCTCGCATTTTCATCCGCTTATTTGTAAGCTGATGTTGGTCTTTCAGTTCACCGCCGTGTCGTTTGTCGCCAATCAACTAATGTCAACGAAAAATCAGAAATCATTACAGAAGGATGAAATGAAATAAAGAAGAAAACTAGAGAACACTGGAGAAAAGAACCTTTGAGCCAAAAATTGAGATTCCAGAATTGGGTTGATCTTCCATCATATGACTAACAGGCAAGATTAGAGAAAGCTGAAAACTTTTTGAAGAAGGCGGAGATGGGCATTTACAAGTGGTAATCCTATAGGAAGTGTTTGGAGGAGAAGAAGAAGGAATTTAAAGATAATGGTATTTGGTTTGGTTTAGACTTTAGATTAGAACGCTGATTTGATTTTGAAATTTGCAGAGACTGAGAGAGAGAGGGAAGAGCGCGCTTTTCTTTCTAAGGGTAATTATCTGTGACGTAATGCAACACCCTCTCTGTCTCTTAACCAAAACAAGTGCAAAACAACAGTCTGATTTGGATTTAACAACAATAGTTAATCATAGTGTTAAATTACTGATCTATATATGTAGATCGTGAGAGAGAAGGCGTTTACGTTACTAGCCTGAGTTCAAATTTGAAAAAAGCGAAGGACGAGGGAATCTTGGTTTTAACTTGGATGGTATGCTATCGTGGAATGAGAGAATCTTAAGGCCTGTTTGGTTGAATGTTAATTAATAGAACGGAAGAGAACAGAATGAAACGGAAGAGAACAGATTAGAATGTAATATAGTGAAAAGTTGTTTGAGAGGGATGAAATGGTTTTTTTTTTTCCTAAAGGGAAGCAAACGAAAAATGTTACACGCTAAGTCTGGGGAAATAAATTCCCGATAGATCCTGTAAAATGATCAAGTGGCACCCAATGGGTGTTGTGTTGAAATGATGGACACCGATGTCAAAATTGCCGGCATATTTGGCTAACCAGTCGGTGCATTTGTTGCTCTCTCAGTAGATGTGTCGATGAGCAACAGTCCAGTTTCTAGTGAACAGCTCATGGATACCCCGGACGATTGGGTTGGGCATCTTGGAACGGCTGTCTGCAGAGGACAGAAGATCGAACACTGCCTTGCAATCGACCTCGAGCTCGATTCGGCGAAATCCCAGATTCCATGCCAGTGTGAGCCCAGTGAACACCCCCCACAGTTCTGCATTCAGTGGAGAGCACCATCCAATATGATGTGAGAACCCTCCTCGCCAGTGGCCTGCACTATCTCGAAGAACTCCGCCTGCAGTGGCCGTTAAAGAAGACCGTTGACAAGCACCATCAGTGTTAAGCTTGATCCAACCAGGGGGGGTGATTGCCAGCTGATGAATTGCTCCTGCCGAGGTCGGTAACCATGAGAAACTGCTGGTTGAGGGCACCTGGCTGAGTCCCGTAGGATACCTGCATAAGACAAAATAAGAGAAATAGGTGATGAAGGCCAAGTAAAGAGGGTATCAAAAATGGATTTATTCCTCCATTGCCAGAGAAACCAACAGGAAATGCCAAAAAGAAGCGACCAAGCATGGCCAAAGACTGGACGGTGGCAATTGAGATTATGGAAAAGCCAGTCCTGATTCAACTGGTTGAAAAAGTCAGCCGAGACTAGAGAAGGAGGGAAGGTAGTCCACACTTGTCTGCCTCGGGCACAGTTGCGCACTGCATGCATCGCGATTTCCTCAAGGCCACAGTGATAGCAATCTCCAGTACTAGTGCAGTGGCGTCGAATTCTATGTTGGTTCGTGAGCAACCGGTTATGCGCTAAAAGCAAAAGGAAGGAACGGATGCGTAGAGGTCCCTTCCATTGCCAGATGGTTGTCCAGACGCCATGGGCCGAGGCGTCTGCCTGACCCGTAGTCAGGCTGTACGCTGAAGCCACAGTAAATTGCCCTGTGTCAGAGCAGCCCCAAATAAGTGTATCGGGCCCAAGCGCAGGCCTAGGTGGAAAGGTTCCCGTTATCAACCGACAAACAGGTAGGAGGAGGTAAGCTTGAATGACATCTCAATTCCACTGTCCGTTGACGTCTACAAAATGAAGAACATTAAGATTGCGGATAGACGCCGGGATGAGGTTGGTAATATGTGAAATAAGAGGGCCTATTCTCGAAATCCAATTATCTAGCCAAAATCGAGTGCGACAGCCATCGCCGATCACCCATTTGACCCCTTGTTGAACGAGAGGCCATGTGGATTTAATGCTCCGCTAGACTATCGACCCACCTGCGGAAGGCAACTGGGAGGGGAGCAGATAGGAGTCCACGTTGTATTTAGCGGATAGGACTCAATTTAATACGCCTGCCATACTAGAAAACTTCTACAAAGGTATAAGCCTCGAGAATGGTACTAGGGTTTCATGTATGAGATTCAGTGATATAACGAAGAACTAGTTCTCAGGATAAGGAGTCAAACAATTTCCTTCCACCAATGATGGCGAGAACCCTAGCTTGCTTTTAAGGTGATCCGTCTTCGCACAAACAACATCTCCAAACAACTCCAACAGACCCAGATTTCTTGTAGCAGTTGAAAATAATAGAGTTGGGGATATGATGATGTGCGAGTTAGGGATTTTGGCAAAATTATAGGCCTTTATAAAGTCTCATATTCTCTTTTTGATTACTCATTTTACGTTTTCAAATTTTAAATTCAAGAGATAGCTTTCGAGTAAAGAAAAGGATTGCAAGTTACTCTTTCTTGGAGGTAGAAATGATCCAATGACAAGAATTAGCCCAGATGTGATGGGGTATTGATGAACCTGTTAAGTGGTGATGGTTCTGTCATCTTTTTATACGCAAAGATGAAAACCTTCTACTTTTAGTGCATTCAACTAAACGTGATTGGTGTGAGTAGTTCAGCACTCTCATCCCTTAATTAGAAGTTTCGAGTTCGAGTTATGAGAATGAAGAGACCTGTTTGGCAAGTATTTTACCCCTTACGAGCTGATCCGGTGCGAGCGGAGATTAGTCTGAATGTGGATAACTTAAAGGCACATTTCTATAGTTGGGACCCTCCTATGACTCCTCGTGGAGTTACCCAAAAAAAATTTGAAAAAAGGAGCTTAAAGTTTAAAGGAAAGAATTTGGAGATTGGAATGTCTAAAGCTGGTTGAAGTCTTACATTTGTTCACTAGTATCCAAAAACATCTACACCACAAATCAAGAAATAGGATGGGTCGTATAATAAAAGAACAATTAAAGGTCATCAAAAAGTTCAATATTAGAGGAATGGAAGCGAAATCTAAACAATCCAAGTTGCTTTGTTATTTCTGTATGAAATTCCAATGATACAACAAGGCTATAGAGTACAAAATTACAAGCATAACAATCCTGAGTGGTAAACAACATAAACCCTTTAATAGAAGAAAATAGAGCAGTTAGTCATGCTTCAAACCTCCATTATTTCGACAGCAAAATAAATATTTTCAAGTTAGTTCTAGATAGCAGCAAAACAAAAGTGAAACTATTAAATGGTATCAAAATATGGATGTTATCTCCAACTATAAGTATTGAGTAGCAAAAGATATTTGACATAGAGAAAGTTTAGTTAATTAAAATAGAATAGGAGAACATATATCATTAGCTGGCAAATAGTCCTCAATCCTTTCAAGCATATGGTTAACAGTTATATCGCACCGTAACATTGTTACATTGAAACATAAATAAACAAAGACAGAGTGAAGTTAGCACCATAAGGGCAAATTGAAAGTATCCAGGCTCAAACTCCACACCCCATAATCTTGAAACCTAAATGACCTACAATCCCAAAAGAGAGAAACCCCCAATTCTTATGTCCTACAATCCCAAAAGAGAGAAACCCCCAATTCTTCTCCTTCAACCCATTGTTTCTTAACCAAAAACTTAATCAACATCTTTAAATAGATTCGTAAACCAAAACAAAAATAAATCATAAATGTTATAACGATGAACTAAAGAAAGATGAAAAAAAAAAGAATAAGATAAAAGTCCCAAAAAAATTTTCCTGTAAACTTTGCGTCTTCTCTTTGTTAGTTTGAAATTTGTCTTCAGTCAAAAGAACAATAAACGAGGGTTAACTTGTAATATGAAACAAGGAATCAAAATAATATAAAGACCAATACACAAGGTTGAAACAAAATAGTATACGTTCAAAAAAAAACCATTTCAAACAAGAAACCAATCTTTTTGATTGAATAAAATCAAAATGTTACTAAAAAATTTGAAATTTTAATTATCCTAAAATTAAAGAGTCATTAATAATGTTAAAGTTTATTTCAATATAAAGACTAAAAAATCAAATAAGACAGAGACAGATGACTTACAAGAACCATCCTTAACCAGCTGATTTTTATTTCTAACAATTATAAACATAAACTAATCGAAATAATTGATCAATTCGTATTTATTCCGATCAAACCGACAAATCTACTTTGATTTTAAGATCATTGTTTACAGCAATATTATTCACCCACAAAATTCAATAGCAAAATCAATTTATAACGTGGGCTCCATCAAAATCTACAAGTTATCTATACATTAATATCTCAAGACCTGGAAGAACTGCTCAACAAGGCTCCTGATTAAAATACACGTCAAAATGTGCAAAATGTGACACTAAAACTTCAGGTATGACAGGAAACAAACAAAAAAAAAGCTTCAGATCTGCAATAGCTTTCGAACTCTATGCTGAAGTTGAGTAAGAGAGCTAATTCCAGGATTTTCAGAAGGCCCTGAGCAATCGAGTTTCGTAATAAGATTCATCAAATTATGGATGAAGACCACCATCTCGTTACAACTTGGGATAGCTAACTTCCAATCAGACCCCTTTTTATGGTTAGCACATATTGCCTCAAGTTCTCTGGATTTTGAGGTAGCTTCTTTTAGTACAGAGACAGGAATTCCTGTACAATCGAACAACAAACAAATTTCATGCTTCAAACAAAATAAAAATTGTGATGTCCAATTTTCCCAAAATATTCTAGAACCAGATATTGTAACAGAGAGAAAGCAATATGCAGTCCAACGGTTAGACACGCCTGAACTGAGTTCACTCAGTCACGTTTTGTTTAATTATTGAAATATTCATTTAATTGGAGGTCATTTGTCATGACAATTCCGGAGTAACTTTTGCGTCTCATACGAACTCTGAGAAAGTAAAGAAACTTTATGACATTAAGTAAATCTCCAGTAGTTTCATGATTGCTGTCACTATTATTTGTAGTCAATCGGTCAGCTGCACCCAACAACAAGTTTCAGAGATCTTACGAAGAATCCAGAAAAAGGCATCAAAGTAACAAGAATCTTACCCGCCAGTCTTGCAACATTCACACCATAGCTTTTTGGGCATACACCAGCCGTCAATCTATAAAGAAATGTAACTTCTTCTATTCCTCCTAACTCATTTCCAACTTGACAAGCCATATGGCAGAGTGAAACCTATTATATGGCAGAAACGTAAGAGATTACAAAGAATACATCATATAAATTAAATGACCATGCGGACTTAAAGCATTTTGGCATTTATCTACATTGTGTTGTTTAAACGTCAGCAAGTAAACTAACACCTCAGTTTATCCTATGTAAATTAAAACATATCAGTGTCAGTAGGAAAAAGGGAAAAACACAGTAGCCAACATAAAAAAATAGATCCATGCCTTGGGATCTTTCTCGTAGTCTACCGCTAATCGGTGATAGTGAGTTGAAAACATTCCTCGACACTGCACCTTGTGGACTAAATGTTCAAGAACTGATTCCCTGCCAAGGATAGAATAACAGGTGGGATATTTATCAAGGTTGAGTTAAACCAAGAGATCAGGGATCTCTTGGACTAACGAAACTAAAACTTTTTAAGGTATAACGCAAAAAGAATAAGCTGTTCAAAACTTAAACAATTGCAAATCCAATGACACCTACGCTATTGCTTGTCCATCTGATGTTGATGTGCCCCGACCAAGTTCATCCAGAGCAACCAACGAATTACCAGTTGCAGAAGACTGGAAGCCAATATAAAAAGTTCAAATATGAGATAAATGTGAGCAGAGAGAAAAGCTGCCTTCGCTAGTTTCAAGGAAAAGAAAATTGTTACATTCCCAGGTTTGGGATCTTATGAGGATCTTTTAACATTAAAATCTGAAGTAGAATTAACAAGAAACTTTTGTTTGCTACATTTTCTTCCTTGTCCATCTACTGCTGAAAATCAAGGGCTCATTAGGGAGAACCTACAATCCCAAGAATCAATCTTTCTGGTGAATGACTGTTTACTTTCCGGTCCTCTTCATTTTGATTAAATATAACCATTGCTATAATTTTCAAGGAGATATACCCAATTATAGTAACTGTCCCTTCTTAGTAGAGAACATAGGAGACATGTGACTGAAACTACAAACAAAACATGAAACTGACACATGGCAGTTTGTAAGTAACACATTACATGAATGAAAACAAGAACAATTCCTAATTCCTGAGTTTGCTTTTCTTTATTCAAATAATAATAACAAAAATCAAACTGATTGTTTGCCAGTTCTCCAATAAATAAAGGAAAAATGAACTAACTCATAAGGAAAACAACCATAAGTAAATTTCTCCTATAACATGCTTTGAACTACGTTAGAAACTCACCAGCATTAGTGCAGTTTCCGAAAGTTCTGTTAAGAAAGTACTCTGACCAGCCATTATATGATCTTTTGCACCCATTCGTACAAATATTCGGTCAACAGGTGACAATTCAAAGTTTTGGGCAGGAACAGAAGCCCCAACCTGTGCAAGAGCAAAAACTATTCGGTATGGACAGACAGCACAAAGCCAATTTGCTACAAGAAAATAAAATTACCTGAGCCAGAATCACAGCCAAACAAACTTGGCGGATAAGGGTAGACTTCCCACCCATGTTAGGGCCAGTGAGAAGGACAAAACTGGCACAACCAGGACCACCAATGTTAATATCATTGGGGACAAATGCACCCTTGTTCAATGAATCACTCTTAAGAACAGGATGTCCCAAGCATTTTGCAGATAATCGCGGCACTTCACTTGATAATGATGAAGGGTGCAAGATGATTGGACAACATGACGGTCCTTCATAAAAATCACCAGCAACTGACAGACTGATTAAGACATCTAGTTCTGCAATGTGCATAAATCAAATTTCAGGGAAGGATTATAAACTTATTTAAGAATAGGGATAAAATTATTTCTTGTCCCTTTAAGCAAAATGAAATGCAAAACATTGGAGGACTGGGATAGGGGAAACATAATGGCAAAAAACAGATAAGAAAAGCACAGAAAAGAAGCCAGCCTTATTTCACATGATCAAATGTAGATGTTTATGTTTATACCTGCAACAGTGGAAACCAGCTGCCTCCACTTATCATGATGCAGACAGAAGCGTCCAATTAACTGCTGTGAAATGCTCTTCAATGTGGATTCTTTTTCAGATTCAGTTTGTGAGAGCTCAGCTAAGAATCTTTTAATATTTGGGTTCCAGTACCTACAAAACCCCTGCATATACCATGTTCTATGAAAAAAAAAATGGCAACTGCAACTAAGAAAAGCAAGTCTAGAACAGTCCTCCAGCACAGTGCCTGTGATGGGAAAGATTAGGTCTGGGTGACAGTGAAACAGATAAATAAGTCATTTGTCAATTGATCTTTATAGTAACTCTTGAAATTTGGTAATGCAATTAGATGTTTGGAATTCTAAAGAAGCAAGAAACACAATGTATTAGTTCATAAAGACTTTCGGGAAATTCTAATACAAACATTCTTGTCAGCATTTGGCCATCCTTCTTTGAGAAGTTAGTGCAAATGCTTTCCCTATGAGTTCACTAAAATTGGGAAAACATGCACCTAGTGTTGATTCAAATTTTTACTATTCATTTATGTGACAGGAAGCAACTCCATTACACTATAGTCCACTAATCATAGATCCATTCTTTACCTTTTTGGATGAACGCAACTCATAATCTCGAGGAATGCTTGCACGTAAATGCTCTGGAACTTCTAACAAATAAGCTTCTTTGCCAACTGTCACATAAGTAATCTGTAACATTTCATGCAAGGACAGGACTTCTTTAATTGCAGAACATATTCCACTACCAAATACCAACATATTATAGAAAGGTTCTTACTGATGTGTCTCCAAGCAACTTCTGTTGTTCCTTCAGGTGTTTAGCCAAATCAGATTCAATTTCCATCAATCTTCTACAAGCAGTGTCATACTGTGCATCAACTCCCCCAAGAGGAATGACACGTCCGGAACTGTTGGCTTCTGCCCAGTTGAAGGCATCCTTGAATTGTTGAAGAATTGAATGAACGTCAGGAACACCGTTACCTGCAGAAACATGGCGAAATAAGATGACAGAAGGCATTGAAACAGTCAGAAAGTATAAAATCCAACATACCAGATGTTAACAAATAATGTAGTTGCCTTGACTCAACATGTTCCAATATGACACCAAGTGAAGAACATGCTTGGGCCATTAATTCACAGCCACGTAAAGCAGATATAAACTCCTGCAGCTGCTTCTTTGCTGCATCATCCTCATACAGAATCACTTTTTTTGCATTTCTTCCATTTGCCTCACTGCATTGAGTCCAGTGCACTTAATGTACCAAAACCTGTAAATGTTTAAATACATGGGCATTCCTTCTCAGCTTTACCTGCTAGTAAATATCCGGGCAAGCAATCGTTCCATGTCTGGAAGTCTGGACAGCGCTTTTCTAAATTCAAGTGCCATTGTTTGATTTTTTCCCTGAGTAGCATAAACACATCACAGTAAAGGTACAACCATAACTGGGAGAAGCAACAAGAGGTGAACATAAGGTGGCATAAAACATAAATCCATGGAACCAAAACCAAGATAAGTAGATCCATCAATAAGACACAGTTACTCCAGATCAGATTATAGTTGTTTGATGCATGGCTGTCAATATGAATGTGAATGTGTTAAAGTATATATGCAATGACGAAGTTTCAACTTCGGAATGGATTCAAAACTTACAACCAGAAATGAAACTAAATCCTTAAAGCCCCTCACAAAATTAAATCAAAACATGTCATAAGAGCTCAAAGATAACAGAATTGTGAAGAAAAGGAATGCAACACAACTATCATGACAGCAGATTCAAATTACTAGACAACACATTTCAGGCACCATAGGGCACAAGAACTTACAGATGTATCAATGGACCAGAAATATTTGCAAATGATCAAAATCTAGGAACATAATGGATAAAGATGATAGCCCTGTCAAACATTTTACAAACTAAACCATAACTACCAAATAGAATCTTACTTGTAGATCTTTTACTGCATCTTGGCGGACCTTAATAGAATCCAAATGGTATAAAGGCCTAGCTAGCCATGTTTTCAGTAGCCTCTTTCCCATAGCTGTGACACAATGGTTCAACTGTGCATACAATGTCCTTCATAGAAAAATTCAATTGCCTTAGGATAATTGAAACTGTGATCTTGTCAATATAATGTGCATGATAGTAATCTTGTCAAGATAATGTGCATAACATGAATACCCTGAAGAATCTCCATTTCTGCTGTTCTCAAAAATTTCAAGGTTCTCCATGGCAGCAGCATCAAGAACCATGTATGGTTTTTTATCAATACTAGCAAACTCAGAGCAAGGAAGTGATTCGAACTTTGCAAATCTAAGTAATGTTTCACCCAGAAAAGCCTGTTTTAAATAATATAGAGTGCCTCCAAGAGCTGAAAGAGCAAGGCTACCATTTTCTCCTTTGTTCACTAGCTCGGACAAAATGACAGGCAGCCACCTTGATTTCTTATCTTCAGTATGAAGATTAACTGACTCCAAATCCCCTTCAATTAGATTTCCAGAAGCAGATTGATCTCTAATACGCTTGTAGATAATTTCCACTTCACGGACAGTTGTATTAGCATCCCAGAACTCTGAGAGAGGAACCAACTCATTGACCAACGGATTTCTGGTGTGCCTCATAATTGCTCTTTCAGTTTCAGAACTGAGCATCTTTGCAGGTTTTATGATTTCTACTGGCCTCAACTCGGATAATAGAGCAGAAAATAAACTGCATTCTTCATTATCCACAAACTGGCAAAGATTCATCATGATTGACCACGGTTAAATTGAAATGACCACTGGCTTTTAAACACACAAAACATGGTGATGACTACTACCAAAGAACAAACCTGTCCAAGGATAATCCTGCTGGTGGCAATATCAACCACACACACCCCAAACAAACGCTGGAAACTTTTGTCTGTCAAATGCTCACTACTTTCAGCCACAGCCATAAGATAAGAAGCATCAGGATTTGCTGAAAGCAATTCACCCTCTGTTAGTGTTCCTTTTGTAACTATGGCACATATTTCACGTTTCACAACCTAAGAAAACAAAAAAAACTGTCAAATTTGAGATTATGAACTGGTCACAAAACCGCCACAAAGCGATCCAATTGAGAAGGAAAATAAATAACCAAAAAAGAACAATAATCAGCAAAAGTATACAAGTGAATGAATGATTGCTATATCATCAAGTCCAAATGCCAGAAAATTTCAATATCTAATGAAAGATGGAATCCAAACATTGTTACCCATTTGAGGTCCTCGAGGACAAACATTAAAACACATAGCAATTTATAAGCCTACTACAGGAAATTTTGATGATAGACAAGATGAAATTATTTTAAAGCCAATAAGGATCATTATACCTTGTCCTTAGAACCTTTTTCTTTCCTTCGGAGCTCCAGTTGTTCAGGTGTTTCTGTCTGCTCTACAACTAGAACTCGATAACCCTGTTCTGCAAGGCAAGCTCCTCAGAGAACAACATATACAAAATAAATGTAAAAAATAAATAAAAGTGAATTTAGGCTAGAGATCATCGATCTGCCCAACCTTTCTAGCCAATTTCTCCACATTTATTGAGAAGTTTCTCTCTGGAAAACCACAATGCGGTTGCTCTCCCTAATGAAGCAGGAACAAATTAGAGATGAGAGAAACATAAGAGAAAATACAGTTGCTTGCGGGAATACAGCATGGAGGTCTCAAGAGAAAGAGGTCAGTATCCAGAAGAAATTAACAGATTTGTGAGCATTGGTTAAAACCAATCAATACCTTCATATACTGCAAATCTAGTTCTTTAACTCCTACATGGGCATCCATTTCAAAGAGTTCATAAAATTTTCCCATCTGTACAAATTAGAAAGGAGAGAATAAAGATATATTCGTTAGTTGACTGAAAGATATAGTTATCAGTTGTTTAAATCAAGTGAAATGACGAAAATGATGCGTAGTTCAAATATACTTTGGTACATACCTTGAAAAATAAAACCTTATCCATATGCTTTGACTTGAACTCCCACCATTGCCTCTGCAGATAACGACAAAGTATTCTGATTACAATTTTAATATGCTTCAACTTCAAATTCAACTATTCAAGATGAAAAAGAACCTCAAACACTAAAAGGTTTCATTGGCTAATAGTCCAGCTTTTCTATGCTAGGCCTATACAGAAATTGTGTTCATGTTTTCCATAACTCAACCAATACACATTGAAAATAAAGTAGGCAAAATTATAATCCAGCATCAATTATAGAGTGCTTACCTGGCCACCTGTTAAGCCCTTCAAAAAATCAGCAGGTAAGTATAGGGTCCTTGCATCATAATCTGCATCTCCAGGATGCCTTCTTTTAGCATCTTTTCGTTCTCTGTTTCAGATCCAAATAAAAATTGCAACCACATTAACCATGGAGAATATTGAAAACAGTGGTTCCTTGTTTGAAACAATAAAAGCGATGAAAAACAAAAATGGACATTGCATGCTCGGTTCTAATAATCGTGTGCATATGTATCTATGGAGATTAACTTTTCTATCTATCTGGATACACATGATTCACAAAACTACTATTCATGGACTCCAGAACTGCAATCGTGGTGTGTGTACTGAGAAAAAATGCCTGATTTTACAGTTCCCCTCATAAAACCATAAGATCTTATGCTTGAGACTATAGGACTGGACTATGAAGTTGCAACAAGAACTTACCTTCCAAGAAACCATAACCTCTGAGCTTCACGTGCACTAAACCTCTCAGAAGGATCAGCCATCAAGCGATCATCAAGACTATTAGACACCCCATCTGCAACATAGCAAGTCTAAATTTAGCACTCATGATGTACACCCCACCGCTAATTGAACTCCAGAGTTTTATTTATAACATCGTACTAAGACAAACACCCACGATCCAATGCATACGGATATCACCAAAGGAATAAGACAAAGAATGAGAAAAAACATAAACAAATTCTCAAACAATGGACGACAAAACCCAGTTAAGAATTGAAAGCCAATTTGGCCACCCCAGGAGCAACTGTTCATGGCCATTATGGAGAAATCGTTTACTAGTATTCACCATAATTATTATATTTTCCCATTCCCAAATCCCACCCGAAGACGTATATGACAGACAAACAAATGGATTATTATCCCGTACAAAAGAACATAAATACATAAATTACTTACTCTGCTTATTCTCTAGAGGCTCCGCAGCAGAAATCCTAAGCCCTACTTTATCCATATCTCCACAAGCTTTGCTTTTCTTCACAGAATCCACCTTCCCTCCACTAGCTTTTCTTTTCCTCAGCCCTCTCTTATCATTTCGCTTACCTTTCTTGTTATCATCTTCATCACTAACCTCTTCTACTTCATCCTCCAAATCCATATCGCCTTCCTCCTCAGTAAGTTCCTTCTCTGAGCTCTTTCCCCAATCCTCGTCACTCGAATCATTACCACCGTCATTGTCATGGTCAGCCTCCACAACATCCTTCATCTCCTCGTCGTCGTCGTCGTCGATCACCGTCCTCTTGAAAGCCAAGGAACCCCTACGCAACCGCTTGAACTTCACAGTGGTATCCTCAACCCACTCAATCTTCTCCGTTCCCAAATCCAAATTTTCTTCTTCACAATCATCATACAGAACCAAATGCTTTCCCGATTTCTTATCATAAGATTTCACGCAACCTTCGTACCAACACTTGTCCAGCGGCCAGTAAATCCTAATCCTCTTCTCCACCACCTCATCGCCGTAAGACTTAACGGCGGTTCCAGGCGTAGACGCAGACTGAGAAGGGGAAGGTGTTTGGTCAATAACTAGAAGCGGCTTTTTCGACTTGGGATGGAGCGGTGACGGAGTGGTAGGAGTAGGGCTAGGGCTCCTAGGGCTAGGTTTTGGCACAGTGTTAGTGACAGTTTTGGAGGGCTTTTGGGTTGGAGAAGGAGATGGTGTTTTGGAAAAGAAAGCTGTGATTTGTCTTTGAGGGTTGACCAGCGGCGACCTGCCGTTGTTCTGCTTTCTAGACGGCGCCATTTCTTAGTCACTCGAGAAATTTGTACCAAAAACAATAGCTTACAGAGGCTAAGGGACAAGAGAAGGTCTTGAGAAGAACACTGGTCCTAAATAAGCATCATCCCACTGACATGTAGCGTAGGCTGGAACTAATACTGTGAAGTTGGGATAGCATTGTGGCGGGAATTCCCGGCTAGTGCTTCGATCGGCGTTACTTGGCGGGAAATTGGGGTTTATCAATTAAGGCTCTATTAATTAAATATTATATCAATAATATTAATATTTTTATATTTTTAAATAAAAATTATAACATAATTACCTTTACTAAATTAAAAATATATAACAACGGAGCTTACTATTTAAGCCTCCCACTTATCACGTGATAATATAGTCTATATTTATATATTTTAAATATTAAGTCACATAAGGTACTGTTTTATTTAAAAAATAAAAATGATTGAGATAGCATTTAATTTATAAAAAGTTAATTTTTAATATTTTAAAAATATTGGACTTCAACTCTTCAAAATTATAAACTTTGAGTTTCAAAATCTAATTTTACCTTCTCATTATTATTATTATGCAACTGTTTTGTGTCTGAATTTTAATACTGCGTCGTTTCAGGCCAATACAATTAAATCGATCCAGCATAAGCCCCCTGTCGGATCGGAAGGCCCAAGTCCCAACACATGCTGCCCATCTCACAACCAACCCAATGGTCGACCTGTCGGTTACACCTTCCTCAGTCACGTCACCTTCCACTGCTGGTTTATTACTACTTGTAGGTGTAGCTGCAACATTTCGCTCACAGTTCCGATCGATTTAAACGGCGCGTTAAATTACAACCACTATCTGTCTCAAAATTCCAGTTGTTTCAGTTTAGTGCTCCTTCTTAATGGCGGTCCAATGTCTCGTTCTCTAAAACCACGGGCCCCGATCTCCTCGTTACTCCTTTGCTGCTTACAGTACCAATCTTGTTATTCCGATTGCAATGGCCAACTCTACGCCGCCTCGAAGCTTCTCTATCTCGATCAGAGACAAAGAGAAGGACGAAAACGGGGTCGCCGAGAGCAAATGCGCGTTCCTAATTGTAGCTCTTTGCCCTTGTCTCGTTTGTGTGATTCTCCTCTTAATTGTGCTTTCTATAATTCTCACCGTCAAGTTTCACTTCTTTTGCCACACTCCTCTTCGCTCTATCATGTTCAAAAAACATTGCCACTAACAACTTCGTTTTCTAGCCTCGGTGACTTTGAGGATTATTCTGATGGTGGAACTCGAAATAATGATGAGATTGATGAGTGCCAATGTGAAAATAAAGGTGTAGTTGCGAACTCAAGTGTAGATCCTGAGGAGGTCGAGCGTCTGGGCAAGGTGATTGACGAATTGTTTGCATTTGATAGCACCATGGAGGCTGCTGTTGATGGGTGTAGCATCAATTTAACTCCTGCTCTGGTCGTGAATGTGCTGGAAAGGTTCCGTCACGCTAGAAAACCTGCACTTCGGTTCTTCAATTGGACGGTGGAGAGGCCTGGTTTTTCGCACAACTCAAGGACTTATAACTCGATGATGGGCATAATAGGAAAGGCTAAGCAGTCTGAGACAGTGTCAATGGAGGAGATGGACGTTAGCTGGGTGTTGACAATACAAACATTTGAAATTGCAATGAAAGCTTTTGCTGAGGCCAAAAAGCGAAAGAAGGCTGTTGGGATGTTTAAGTTGATGAAGTACAAGTATAAAGTAGTCCTTCAGACATTTGATTCGTTGCTTGATTGTCTTGGTAAGACAACGCTTGGAAAAGAAGCGAAAACGATGTTTGGGAAGTTGGGGGATAGGTTTGTGCCCAATCCGAGGACTTACACTGTGTTGGTCGATGGATGGTGCAAGGTGAAGAATTTGATGGAGGCGGGTAGAGATAGGAATCAAATGATTGATAAGGGGTTTAAGCCAGATGTTGTTGCTCATAATTTTATGCTTCAAGGGCTGTTGAAGTGTAGAAAGAGGTCTGATTCAATCAAGTTGTTTGAAGTTATGAAAGCCAAGGGTCTATCTCCTAATTTCTGGAGCTGTA
>JANIIA010000004.1:10355445-10367902 GCA_027478495.1 Erythroxylum alaternifolium | reverse complement strand
TATTTTAATTTAATATTTTATTATTTATAATTTTAAATTTATATGAATAATAATATATTTTTTAATTATTTATACAATAATTAATAGTTTATTAAATCAATAGACCTTTTAGTCATTTTATCTTTTTTCAGCAACTACAACCGCACTTTCCAAACACCTATTTTTATGTTTCAGCAGTTAACAAAACAACAATTCTAAACACATAAGTACTTATTGAGAATAAGTACTTATCATTTTAACAGGTTGATTTCAGCAGGTTGTCAACCACCACCGCTCCCCCAAACCAAATCTTAGTTTATTTAGAAGGAAAAAAACACAAATGTCAAGAATAGAACATTAAATAGGTCGTACAAAGGTCTCTTATAACATAACAATTTTTTAGGCTATTTTAGGTTGATAATATACTAATTTATTATCTATAATTATTTCAAATGAAAGAAGCTAACTCTTTAACATAGTACAATTCAATATAAAATTCAAATCAAGCACATGTAAGATCTAATTTGTCCCAATCAAATGACAATCTTGTAATAAATGAAGGAACATCTGGGATAAAAAAATAGAAGTTATTCAATGTTGAGAAGTGATATTTGATATTACTTTATAAAGACTAAAACAAGTGAGAGAATTATTAAGATAAAATAGAAGTACTTTCTGAAGTTGTTAATTAGAGGTTCGAAAAGTGAAACCTCGCATTTGAAAATTCATATAACTATATGTAGTCAAAGAACAATGGTACAAGGAAGTCATATGAATACCATATTTTATGATCCTAAAAATTCTCATACTTTATTTACAAGGAAAATCATTACTCATGAATATCCACTTTCAATTGTAGATAATATTGACTTTAAGATGTTTGTTACTTCATTCTTGTCAACTTTTAAGATCCTTATTCATAATACTATATGATATCTTTAAATTTTATGATTCATAGAAGAGAATGATGTTGAAGATATTTTCAGTTAATATCAGCAAGTAATGATCATGTTAGATATGTAGACATTTGGAAATCACAAAAGAGATTATATGGCTGTCACATTGTAATATATTAACAAGACTTGGACTTTATGTACTCGCATCTTGAGCTAAATAATGTTTAAGAAATATATTTTGATTATTTTTTATATTGATTTTTGATATGTTTGATCATTGAACTTGCTTTTAATTAACATATTTATTTATGTTCCAACATCTTATATAAGTGATACGTTAAAGACTTTGTTGGTTAATTATTTGATGGACTGGAGCATTGACATGAAATTATCAATACTAACTTTGGATAATCGTAGTACACATAATGCCATAATTGACAAAGTTAAGAATAAGTAGTGGGATAAAAAAATTTTAATAGAAGGGAGGATGCAATTTGAAATACGATAATATATTAAAGTGTAACACCTAAATGAGAAATTTGAGAAAACAGTAAGATAGTTATACATTCCTTATGTTAGGAAGTTATACTTGGATTGACCAACAAGGTGGGATTCTACATTTAAAGTGCTTAACGTAGTGATCAAGTATATGAATATGTTTTTGTAATGAGAGCTGACAAAAAAATTTATAAAAAAAGAGGTGTTTAATGTTGTAACTAAATTGCTTTCTAATACAAAATAACTGATCATATTTGTTTTTCTAACATATGTAAGATCAAATTAACATTATCTCAGAGGATCACTTATTCTAACGAGGCCGTTTAAATGATGCAAGTAGAATGATGAAAAATTCATCAATTATTAGAACGTGACTAATAATACCATAAAAATTATCACTATTTTGAATTCAAGCTACAAGATATTTATAGTTGAATATTGTTTTTAGAAATTGTATGGTGATCGAACTTCAGTACAAGTTAACAGTATGAAGTACTTATGGTAATATTTGTTTTTATTACAAATTAAGGATGGGTAAAGGTTCCATAATAGTAATTCAATATGAAGTTTAGTTTCTATTGATACATTTGTCCAAGCAAGAATGTTATTGATTTAAATCTCATTTTAAAGGAATTTATTAAGGAATAAAAGGCTAAGATTTCATTTATTAGAAAAAAGTTGGATACATATTAGGGAGTTGATATTTTCCATATTTACGAGAATTTTGATATATTAGTGTGGAGGAAGTTGAATATAGGTCAATATTCGATATATAAACAATTGAACTAAATTTCTTAGTTATCCCTATATTTACGATTGTTTTTAAATCTACTTTTAGAAGGAGTAGTCAGATAATGAGTCCTCATTGTAGTTCACTTCATCTGACAATTTTAAAGGTCTTAATATGTGTCATAAGTTGGTTATTTAATGAAAAGATTCAAGGTAAACTCTAGTTTATAATTTATATACATTTATGGCTTTAATAATTTTTTATCATATAATTTATACTTTTTAATATTGCAATAAGTATAAAGAATATGGATATAGATTAATTTATAGATTGTTATGGATGCTTATTCAAAGAAATCCTGTATATTATTTTTATTAATCATATATTTATTTAATCAAACTATTTCATAATTAAATATATATTTTAATTATAATCTTTTTAAATGTAGAGAAAATGATGTAAAGTGTTGGTGATTTCCACTCAAAAGAAGATTGGCAATTTATATAGTTATGATGAATACAAAATTCTTATTAATAGAGGATTACGTTTTTTTGCATTTTTGTGGAACTTACATATGCTTGCCCATTTACATATCATTCTTTTCCTACTAGAATAGCAAACATATATGAAGTCTTCATATCAATTTTGGGTATTTTGTAACCTTAGATCAACTTCTTTAACTTCATCTTGAGTGGGAAGCCAGAAAAATAGGTCATATTATAATTGTAATTTGCAACAAATGGTAATTTTGTAAGACTTTTATACAATGGATAGTATTTTGTAATAAAAACTAGGTTTTGGATCTGTGATTTTACATTGGTACAAACAAATATGTTTTGTATGCTTATGTGTTATTTGAAATTGTGTTACGTACATGAAGAGAGGTAACAAAGAGAGTACGTGAATGGAAGATAATACAATGAACAAAAAAAACGAGAGAAAGAAGATAATAAGAAGAAAGAGAAGAAAGGAGATACAATTATTTCATTGTTAAATATTTCATTTTACAATGGTGTAAAATATGGTCTCTCCTCTCACTAGTAAACCATATGTAACATTGTAATATTTTCATATGACTTAAGTAAAATGTACCATTTTATATTATTATAACATGGACCTGTCTCTTCCTACTACTTACATGATACCATTTCTCTACTTTTTTATGACATATTTGCGTGAGCATATTTCCATTACACCAATAGTTGAGTTATAGATTTATTATAATATTTCACCACCATACGATCCAAGATCATTTCAAAGGCATTGTCTATATGTAAAAGTGTCACAGGTATTTTTGTAAAGATCAAATGTCATCTCGCTACACATTTTCTAAGTTGAGACACCTGAAATGTTGGGAGGGTCGTTTGGGGAAGCATCAGTTTATATGCCATTTGCCCACCTTCTCTATGATTTGATATGGGTCGTAATACAGTGGAGAGAACTTATGATTGGTTCTCCTTTACAATGAATGTTTTTAGGAATATACATTATCCAACCTCGAATTTCTCCTCTATTCTTCTCTTATTTGCCTATTGTTCCATCTTATTTTGAGAGGAAATCTAACAGTGGCTAAGGATGTTTCCATATCTTTCTTCATTTGATCTACCATTAGATTCTTAGAAGCCCTATCAAAGTAGGGAACATATATAGGGGAAGATAACCGTATAGTATTTCAAATAGGGTGTTGTTAATGGCTATATGATATATAATGTTATACCATAATTCTGCCAATGATATACAATCACACCATCTATAGGAGTGTCTCCATGAAAGCATCATGGGTAAGTCTTTAGGATTTTATTAATTGTCTTTATCTGCCCATCTAAATAAGGTTGATTCGTAGTTGAAAAGTTTAAGCTCACTCTTTATAACTTGAAGGTTTATGTCTAGAACGTGCTTCAGAAGAGAGGATCACTATTACTTACCATGCTTTTAGGCATTACATAGAGCTTATAGACATGATCCAAGAATGTTTGGGCTACTCAGATGCAGTAAAAGCATGTCTGCATACTTATTAAATATGTCTATTATAACCAGACTATTTCATTTTCCTCTAGGTTATTGCAATCCTTCCATAAAATTCATACTAGTCTATTCCATACACCTAACTAGAATTGGTAGAGATTAAAGATTCTCAAGAGATGCAAGGTTCTCATGTTCACTTCTCTAGTATATGAGGTGTTTTTAATATAATTTCTCATATCTTTGTTTAGTCCTTTTCAGTAAAAGACATTTTGTATCTTCTTAGTGTTTTTTGTAACTTTTGAATGCCCTCTTTATGGCTCATCATGGCTTATGGAGATTAGTTTCCTTTATTAGTTAATATAGAAACTAATTAGCAATCTTCCTTTCCACCTAAATAATACTTCTTTCTACTTATATTTGTTGGAGTTCAATTCTCCTATTTTTAGCGTCCTAATGATATCTTAAATGGTTGGGTCCTTCTCTAAGCTTTGTTTGATCTCATCTAATAGTTGTGTATATTCCTAAGACACTGTTAAAGTGAGCAACTTAGTACTAGTTATCCTTGATAAAGTGTTTGTTGCCTTGTTTTCCTTACCATTTATATGTAACACTTCAAAGTCATATTGAAACAACTTAGGTAGTTATGTTTGTTAAAAGGGAGTTAAGATTTTGTATTCAAGCAAATATTTGAGGCTTTGATGATTAGTGTGGACTTGGAATGGTCTTCCATTAAGGTAGTGGTGCCATTATTTAATCGATTTAATGATTTCCAAAAATTCCTTCTTATAAATGGAGAGCTTTAAGTGTTTAGTAGCTAATGTCTTATTTAAGTGCATAATAAGATGTCTTTCTTATTGGAAAACAACTTATACATTTGTCACACACATAAGCTTTTATAATAATTGGTTAGGAGAAGTTAAGCATGACTAGTACCAAAGATGTCATAAGGACCCTTTTTAACAGTTCAAAGGTTCTTATTGTTTCTCTCCCCAGTTCCAGTACTTGGTTGCTTGTCTCTTTAATAACTTTGTCTAAGTTCTGACTATACCTGTAAAATTTTTGTTGAACATTCAGGAATAGTTAATAAGCCCTAAGAATCCCCTTAGTTCGGTAAGTGATTTGGTATTGGTCATTTATCGATGGTTTCTATCTTTCTTTGATCAATAGCCACTCTTTTAGTTGAAATCAAATGTCTTAAGTATTCAATTTGCTTTACACCAAATACACATTTAGGCCCCCTTATGAACAACTAATGGGCTTGAAGAGTTATCATTGCCTCTCAAAGATGCTCTAGGTATTGAAAGAAAGAGTCGTTCAATATTAAAATGTCATTCAAATATAACACAATTCCTCAAAAATGGCATGAATATCACATTCAATAAACTGTGAAAAGTTATTAGGGGTATTGGTCAACCTAAAGGACATCATTAAGAACTCATAATGGCCTTCTAGATTTTTGAAAGGTGTCTTAGTTGTATCTTCCTCACGCATCCTAATTTGGTGATAACTAGATCTCAAATGAAGCTTGGAATGCTAGCTTAATCTGTGTAATTCATCCAACAGCTCTTCAATTATAGGTATAAGGAACTTATCCTTGATTTTGTGCTTATTGAACACCTTATAATTAACTCACATTCTCTAAGAATTATCTTTCTTTGTCACTAATACTATTGGAGAGACATAGGAACTAAAGCTATGTTCGATAAACCCTTTTTGGATCAATTCCTTGACTATCTTCTCTATGGCATCCTTTTGCTCTCCCAAGTATCTATAAGGCCTAACGTTAATTTCTTACATCCCTTCCTTTAATCTAATGATATGAGCTTATACTATATTAAGAGGTATCTAATAAGGTTCCTCGAATACAACCTTAAATTCAACCAATAATTCTTCTAACTCATCAAATGTATTAGATTGCTCCTCCAAATTCACCTACTATAACTAATACTCTAAGGGATGTGCCATTTGCTTCATATATAATCAACCAACTTTAAACCCTTTTAGTATCTTATTCAACTCTTTGCTTAATACTAACTTAGTCTTTTTGTTTAGATTTCCTTTCAATGTCCCGCTTAGTTTTCCTATTTAAACTTCATATTTTTGGATTAATAGTTATACAATAAAAATTTTAGGGTTACCAATTATTATATACCCAATAACATATCACAACCCTCTAAGACAATAACTAATGCATTTATTGAGGATGATAATCATTGCATTTTTCACACAAACCCTTTATAATATTGATAACAATTCAATTCAAGCCCACCTCTTACACTAATTTATATAACATATATTGTTTCTAAGTTACTTTGACTCCTCCTTGCTATTACTTCATCCAAGAAATTGTGTGTGATCTCATTGTCAATTAATATATGTATAGGCTTCCTCTGATGGTAGCCTACTAGTCTCATCTATTTGTATTCATCTTCAGCCTTTACTCCAATCATAGTTTAGAAAGATACATTGGATGTCACTAGTTCTTCCTAAGTTTCCTTTACTAGCTTCTTCTTACACTTACATATGGGAACATAACACTCATCACATAAAAAATATTGCCCCTTTACTCGTCTCTTATTAAAATCCTTATCATTAACTATGTTAGAATTTTTAGAGCTTTTAATGAAGTTAGCTCTAGCTGCACTTATTTGGGCTCCTAGGATAGGCAAGATTCGTCTTTCAAATGGAGTTGTTGTTGCAGTTATAGCTTGCTCCCTCCTTAACTCCCATAACGATGTTATTCTGGCCTAAGCCTAGAGGTGGTTTACTATTTATGTTAAAAGGTAAGAAAGTGGTATGAATTATTATCACTGCTTCCTACTTTCTCGCTAAAGATTATGCTTGTTGAAGGTTGCATAGCTCCAGGAGCTTCACCGTCACTTCCAATTCTAGTCACAATCCTTTTAGGAAAAATGTATCAAGTAATCTTCAAAGAGTGACAATTTGTTAGAGTATTTATCGAATTAAACACAATACCCTTGTACTGACCCCTTTTAGTTAAATTCCTTGAAGTCATCTCCTGAGTCTTCAAATATCTCTTTATCAAATCAAGGTTTGAACGTGTGAACAAGTTTCTCCACTCTACAGGTTCCCTTCTAATTCAATCTCTTGTTACAACTTGGTACCATTCCTAAATCGGTCTCTCTAAGTGTATAACCACTATTCTCACCTTGAGATTATCAAGTGTGTGAACAACTATAAAAAAACTGCTCATACTTGTATACACATCCCTTAATTCGATTTTCATCAAATATTAGGAAGTCAATTTTACTAAATTTAATCGAGATTGTGAACCCTTCTTTGTCAAATGAATTTTTTGTAGAAAGTATCACCTTTTCCTTTTCGAGTGAAATTTGGTCCTTGGTTCTTCCAAAAGTTTGTATAAATTGATGAATACAGAGATTTCAATTCTCCCAATTCTTTTTCTTGTTTGTTAGTTTTAATCTAATTTTCCAGTACTAGTTTCCCATTCTACATCTGATTTTCTAGTAAAACTTTGATGCTTTCCTTAATTCTTTTCAGCTACGCACCTCAGGTTCTTTCAGTCATGTCACAACTTCTTTGAGATTCTTCTGTTTTAATTCTATGCAAGATGAGAAGTAATATAACGGGATGTGAATGGAAGATAATACAATAGTTGTTGGGGAAAGGGGATCGCATAGCGGAAGCAATAAAATAACCCAATCAATAATATACTAGGACTAATTCACCTTTCCCTACTACCAATAAAATATGATATCTCAAAACAGCCAACCAAGCACAATATCACCATAACAACAATAATAAGAGTGATAAAAATAACAACACAGAGGTTTAACATGGAAAAAGATCACGGGACCTAGTCCAGTCAAAAACTCCACAATACCCATAATGAGTACACACGGTCATCACCAACATGAGGATACACATCATAGGATCAACAATACATCTTCTAAATACACACTTTAAAGTCTAAGTGCGTTAGAACGATCTCACTAAATAAAGTGACCAATCTAAAAAACCTAAACTGATAGATATGTAGAACACATTGAGAGGAACTTGTAGCTAAAATTTCATCTTCATCAGACTCCATTTGATCTTCCGATTGAGGCTTCCAAGATGCTACACTTCTCTTTCGTCTCTCAAAGATCAAAGTCAACAAAACAATAATTTTATCTCTCCTCATCTCTTGATTGTATCAGCTGCCCACTTCAAGAGAAAAATAAGGGTTTCTTGTTTTGTTGGTCAAAATATTAATGGGAGTTAAAATGGATTTTTAGGTCACAAGCCATAAAATTGGGGGGAATTATTTTTGGCCCAACAATCTCCTCCTTCACCTCAATTTGGGGGCAAAACCAAAGTAACTTCTTATCTACAAAACAACAGCTTATTTCTCAGCACTGCCTTAGTTAACATATCTAGACCATTATCATCAGTGTGAACTTTCTCAAGGAATAACACCTTGGACTCCAACACATCCCGAATCCAATGGTACCTCACATCATTGTGTTTAGACCAAGTAAGAAATGTAGAATTCTTATTGAGGTCAATAGCACTCTGGATGTCACAATAAACCACATACTTATCTTGCTTTATGTCCAACTCTTGTAAGAACTTCTGCAACTAAAAAGCTTCCTTACAAGACTCAGTAACTGCGGTACTTTGCCTCTGTAGTAAACAAGGTAATACATTTCTACAGCTTACTTTGTCGTAACACTGCTCCCTCTATAAAAATCATCAAGTATCCAAATGTGGACCTCCTATAATCAATATCACCTACCATGTCAGCATCTGTATATCCATCTAACATGGTCTTCCTATTGCCAAAGCAAGGACACAACTTGGAAGTACTTGTTGGAAGCTTTGATGGGCTCCAAATAAAAGAACTTTCACAAAATATGTATTTATATTGATAACAACACACACAAGATACAAATATTTCTCTCTAAGTGCTACTACATTCTTTCTCTGAATATTTCTTTTCTCACAAAGAGCTACAACTCTCAAAACACTTCTTTTTTAAATACTCTCTTTTCACTCTCTTTTTTTTATACACACATAACTCTCTTATTGTCCTCATAAATATAAGAGCACATATATATAGGCATGCTAAACAACTTCAATTCCAACTTGGCCACTTCTTTAAACAACTTCAATTTCAATTTGACCACTTCTTTAAACTACTTCAATTTCAATTTGGCCACTTCTTTGACTCATGTCATGCTTTTTTACCAAGCATCCTTATACATAAGCTTCTTCCATAAGCTTCTAAATTCATCCATAAATTTTCACATCATCACTAGATATTTTTCTCCAACTCAAATCTTGTCTTATGTTATAATTACATAATTATTCATAATGAAGGAGGGTTTGTATTTTCTAACACTCCCTCCAATTAACTGTATTCCAATGCTCTTTACCAGAATTAGAGAGAAGCCAACAAACCACCTCAACTGCATGAGTTATATCTGGCTTGTTACAAATCATAGCATACATCAAGCTACCAATTACTAAAACATAAGGAATTTTCTTCATATCTTCTTTGTCATTCTCACTTTTAGGGCATTGTTTTATATTCAACTTGAAATGAATCACAAGTGGAGTAGAGACTTCCTTAGCTTTGCCTATGTTAAACCTATTGAGGACCTTCTCAATATAATTCTCTTGAGATAATCAAAGCTTCCCATGTTGCCTATTACAAGAAATCTTCATCCCCAAAATCGTTCTAGCCAGACCCGAATCCTTCATTGCAAAAGGTTTGCTCAACTCCTTTTTCAACCTATTAATCTTCACAGTATCATAACCAACAATCAACATATCATTAACATAAAGCAATAGAATGATGAAATCATCATCAGAAAAATTCTTCACAAATACAGAATGATCAGTTGTAGTCCTTTGATAACCCTGGTCTGCCATAAAGGAGTCAAACTTCTTATACACTGCGTCGAAGCTTGTTTCAACATATTCAAACTCTTATTGAGATGACGTACAAGGTTCTCTTTTCCTTCCCTTTGAATCCCTCTGACTACTCCATATAAATTTCTTCTTCCAAATCACCATGTAGGAAGGTTATCTTTACATCAAGTTACCCAATCTCTAGGTTCAAGCTAGCTGCTATACCAAGAACAACTCAAATAGAAGACATCTTTACGACAAGGGAGAATATCTATTTAAAGTTTACACCTTCCATTGATTGAAACCCTTCACAACCAATATGGCCTTGTACCTCAAATGTGAATTGTTTTCATGCATTTTCAGTCTATATACCCACTTGTTCTTAAGTGTCCTCTTGCTATTTGGCAAATTCACTATATCATAAGTGTGGTTTTTATGCAAGGATTTGATCTCATCTTGCATGGTTGCTAACCACTCATCCTTCTTCTTATAATCAAGAGCCTTATCATAAGACTCTGGTTCTCCACCATCTATCAACATAATAATCTCATTTGGATTATACCTAGTGAAAGCTCTCCTATCTCTGGTGGACCTCCTCGACTCAATAGAAGCTGATTGGGCTGATGGTGACTCTACCTTAGGAGTAGGAATATCATCAACCACATCATCCTGCTCTGTCTTCGCTCCTTCATCATGAGCATCAACTAGTCGTGGAGGGACTGGATTTAAGTTAGTAGGGATTTCAAATGAAGGTTTTAGTTTTTCACTTTTCCTCAAATCTTCAATGGTCTTATCTACAAAGAAGATAACATCTCCACTTCTGACCAACTTCTTCTCTACAGGATCCCATAATTTGTGCCCAAATTCTTTATGTCCCTATCCCAAGAAAATGCTCTGCTTGGATTTTCCATCAATTTTTGATCTCTCATCTTGAGGAATATGAACGAATGCCCTGTAACCAAAGACTCTCAAATGTTTAAAAGAAACATCTTTCCTTATCCAAACTATCAGTGAAATATCATCATCCAATGGAATTGAGGGACATAGGTTGATCACATCAACAATTGTCTGTATAGCTTCACCCCAAAAAGATTTAAACAGCTTGGCATTAGATAGCATACATATAACCCTTTCGGTAATTGATCTGTTCATTCTTTCTGCCAGACTATTCTAACAAGAAGTCTTTGGAACACTCTTCTTAAGTCTAATACCATAAGACTTACAATATTCCTCAAATGGTCCCTTGTATTCACCACCATTATCTGCTCAAACATACTTCAATTGTTTTCTAGTCTCTCTTTCAACTTTGTGGTGAAAATCTTTAAACATCTCCAAAACTTGGTCTTTATATTTCAACGCAAAACACCAAAATTTTCTAACAAAGTCACTAATAAATGTAACAAAGTACAAAGCACCACCAAGAGAACTATCTTTCATATAACATACATCAGTATGCACTAACTCTAAGTGATTGGACTTTTTAGATGGAGAAAAATTTTGAAATGCAACCCTATGTTGTTTTCCATAAATGTAATCAATACAAGGTTTTAAAGCATTACCTTTGACTTCAGAGAGAAATTTCTTTTAAGCAAGTATTTGGAGTCCCTTAGCACTCATATATCCAAGCCTTCTATGCCAGAGATCAATGGAGGAATCTTAGGCTACATTCACATCTCCATTCTTCAACTTTACATACATCAAATATAAAGTGTTATACTTCTTTCCTCTAGCAACAATGAAACTCCCCCGTGTGATACTCCATTTACCATCACCTTCAGTGTTGTGATAACCTTCATCATCAAGCTTCTTAGTGGAGATAAGGTTGAGACACATCTAAGGAATATGTCTCACATTTTTCAAGACAAGAGTACAACCAGTATTTGTATCCAAGAATACATCTCCCATACCAATAATGTTGCATAAGGAATCATTTCACATCCTTACACGGCCAAAGCTTCAGGCAGTGTAAAATGAGAAAAATTGTTTATGAGGGCTTATATGATATGATGCAACCAAGTCAATGATCCAATCACAATCATAACTCGTAACACTAACTGACCCATCATCATAATACACAAACAAGTCATCCCCAGTAGTCAATACTGCTATATTATCCTTTTCATCACTCTGTTTCTCTTTCTTGCCTTTACCTTTTTCCCCTGACTGTTCTCTTTTGAGCAATCTACATTAATTATTGTAATGCCCAAACTTTTGACAATGAAAGCACTGGATATTTTTCTTTGACTTAGATCTTCCTCTAGATTTATCATTTCTATAGTGGGGCTCTCTACTCTTGCTTCTTCTGTTTTGGCCTTTCTTTTCTGTCATTAAAGCCTATGACTCAGACTCAATGTTCTGTTCTTTTCTTCTAAATTGTTCGTTCATCAACGCATCAGATGTAACATCCCCTCGCTTACGGGAAAGGGTAAATTGGTAATTTGGCACGGGTTAGGAGTGTTTAATATTGCATTGACATATTCATGTATTCATATATGCACATAAGTAGCGAATA
>JANIIA010000004.1:10329738-10346146 GCA_027478495.1 Erythroxylum alaternifolium | reverse complement strand
ACTGTAATTGTGCCTAATGTGCCTCACAGTGTTACATGCATTTCATTCATGAATGCATGATCAGATTAATGAGAGTTATGACCAGAGCAGCCACCGCTCAGAGCTTTTTAGCTCAACGACTTATTTGGAGCCTAGAGCTCCCTAGTGTTTCAGAGCCTATGGCTCAATGATTAATGCGCCCAATTTTGGGACAGTTTTAGGCTCTCGGTCATAACAACGTAATAAATTGAAAAGTGTCACATAAGCATTTCATATGCATTTGTTTCATGTGTTTGATTGTATGAAAGGCTTAAAGCCTTATACTGAGAAGTGAAGGCTTAATGCCTTACACTAGTGTGATTAATGTGATGTTTTGATTACATGAAACTGTGAAATGTTTAATGTATGAAAAATTATACTGTGTGGGAAATTATGCTATATGCTTAAAGTGTTGCATGAATTGAGTGGACCATCGATGATGGTTTACTCACTGAGTTCGCAAACTCACCCAAAATTGCAACCTATTTTTTAGGACCGAGAGATTAGGCTCCTAGCTCTAGAGGGACTTTTCTGAGACTGTGTAGATCAGATTGGCAAGAGAGGTCAAGGCACACAGGTGGGTCAGCTGGGATTTCTGGAGTTTTGGGATGACCTAGTTAGGAGTTGTTGTATTTCTTCCTCTTTCATAGTATCTAAATTAGGTTTTTGTGTGTACAGACTGTACACTTGATGTATCAAACTGTTGATTTTGTGTAATGAAAAGAGCAAGAATTTGATTTTAAAAATCTTGTGATTTACAATTACATCTTTAATGATATAAATTGATATGATGCCATGTGGAGTACTGTAGTAATCGCACGTAGCGCTCCCTTAGCTTAGGATATGTATCGGAATGACCTACAGGCATCCCGGTGCGTACCCTAGAGTAATGGGGTGTTACATCAGAAACCTGTTCCAATGTTAAAATGTCATTTGGCGTAGAATTGTTGATAGACACGACCAATGTTTCCCAGCTATCAAGAAGCAAGCTGAACAACAACAGAGCCTGCCCCTCATCATCTAAATTTAGCTTCAGCTTGATTTAATAGGCCCTGGAAAGTGCTTAAATGCTCACTCATGTCAATACCATCTTTGTACCTCAACCGAGTAATATGTTTCAGGAAAGTAGCTTTATTCTTGCCAGTCTTCCTTTCATATATATTGTCCAATTTTTTTCAAACTACATCATCCCATATTTCTTTGGAAAATGGTGAAAAACATTGTGGTCTATCTAATGTCTAATTGTGCCAACACTCTTTTTATGTATGTCATTCCATTGTTTATCAATCATATCACTTAGGCTAGCATTATCTCCTAGAACAGGATCAAACAAATTTTTACAGTACAGTAAATCTTTCATTCTAGGCTTTCAAATAAAACAATTAGATGCAGTCAATTCAATCATTAAACCCAATGTTAACTCTTCCATTTTATCAGTACAAATATTCAACCATGGTCGCACAATGGAAGCAACAAAATAACCCTATCAATAATATACTAGGACTAATTCATCTTTCCCTACTACCAATAAAATGAGATATCTCAAAATAGTCAACCAAGCAAAATATCACAATAACAACAATAATAAGGCTGATAAAAATAACAACACAGAGAGACCAATATTTTTAACGTGGAAAACTCAACTGGAAAAAAATCAGAGGACCTAGTCCAGCCAAAAATACCACTATATCAATAGTTGGTACACACAGCTATCACCAATAGGTAGATATATATCATATGATCAACAATACATCTTCCAAATACACACCTTAAAGTCTAAGTGGGTGGAAGTATCTCATTAAAAAAAGTGATCAATTTAAAAATCTAAACTGGTAGATATGTAGAGTGCATTGAGAGGATCCCGTAGTTAAAATTTCATCTCCATCAGACTCCGTTTGACACTCAGATCAAGGTTTCAAAGTGCTACAATTCTTTTTTCTCTCTCAAAGCTCAAAAGTACCAAAACAATAATTCTCTCTTCCTCTCTTGATTGTGTCGGCTGCCCATTTCAACGTAAAAACAAGAGTTTTCCTATTTTGTGGTCAAACTACTAATGAGAGTCAAAAATGAATTTTTGGGTCACAAGCCCCACAATTGGGGGGAATTGTTTTGGCCCAATAATAGTAACAGAAAGTGCGAGGGGACATGTCATCTCCTCTCACAGTGCACCATGTGTAGCATTGTAAATATAGTATTAACAAGAAGCAAAAAATTCAGGTTTGCTTTTGCTAGTTGATTGTGTTCAAGCCGGATTTATATCAGATTTAGACTGAAAAAACTCAAATTCAGTCCAGTAAACAAGTTTGGGATGTTTGTTTAGGCATATGGGTAAGTCAAATCTTACAGGTTGGAGTTCAGACCCGATTTTTCCCGTCCCACTTGGATTCGAATCAGATTTAACCTTACTTTTTTGGTAATCGGAATTGGGATCTAACTGACCAAGATCATTGCCATGCCCTTTTTCTGTTAAGCCTTTGTTTTTTATCCACACAATAAGTATCCATTTTGTTTCCTCAAATCCAGGCATCAGGGTAACAAACACTAGTTGAGAAACAATTAGAAAGAGAAATGGAGAAATGCCACAATTTGAATGCAGGATTGCAAATTCTACCTTACCATTCTTATGGGTTTACCCTGTATATTAAATTCCTTCTCTATGTAGGTTTATGCATGCGTGAACAAAGAAACCAAAAAAACTTGAAAATTGAACAGAAGGAATCACTCTTATAATATGTCCTTACGCCTTTGTAATCTGTACAAAAGTACCCAGTTCCAAGAAAATGTTTTAAATGACTTGAGGTCGAAGATTATACAATTACAAAGCTTCTACCTTTTCCAGGACAAGATCGTACGTCAAAAGTTATGGGGGAAAACAAAAAACAGGAATCAGATCACGCCCACCAACGAGTTCAAGAATAAACTTTAGAATGCAGGTGAGCATTAAGAAGACAAAAGGCCTTTGTCAAATCAAAATGCAGACTGGAAAGAGGTGGTCTTAAAAAGGTTTCAAAGCCTTGCAAGTTGATCAACCAACTCTAGTTTGACGCAATCTTAAAATCAATGATACCAGGATAATACTTGGTGTTGGTTGGTGATTCGTTTTGAGAAACAACTATGAGCTCTTCTATTATTGGTTTGAACCTCCTCGTGGATTCAGCTCCCTTGTTTTTTCCAATTTTGCTTGTATTAGTCTATCCAGGATAGGAGGCTCCAGAGGATTAGGGTCAAGACAACGTTCTGCAGCACCAACAATAACCTGCTCCACCAAAATCCAGCACCCATCAGTTCTCACAGAAGTTTCAAAGCTGACACCAAAATGACTCTTAAGACTGGGATATTGAGTATGCTCGAAAAATGGAAGTGTGAGGCCGTTTTGAAATAAGGTTGCATATTAATAAGGAATTACTACTGAAGCAAACTATCTACACTCTGGATGGGCTGATTAAATCCAATGAAGCTATTCTTTGTTACCTCATCAAGCAAAAAGTCGACGGCTGCTTCATCCTCAACATTCTCTTTAAGAAGACCCCGTAGGAATTGAATATCCAACTGAATTTGTTGAAATCCACTGCGGTTGAAAGTTTGGAGTCGAACCAATTCTTGCAAACTTTTGAGGCAAAGTTTCACTATAGTATTTATAACAGAATCCTGTAAAATTACAAGCAGACTCATTTGAAATCATATCAAATCCACCTTCTCTTCTTGCTACAAATCCAAGTAATCGTGATGCACACCTGTGTATATTCAGTTTTTGTAAATATTTCGACTTTTTGCTTGAACAATTTTGCAAGGTGAGTTTCCAAAAGCTGACTCCTCGCCTTCTGCGTATTTGACCGACTTAATTTATCATCTCGTAATGGGTTGCTGCGGGAGGAGGCAGTGCTACCATTGCTTTCGGTGCGACGATGCTTACGAGGAACTCCCTGAGGTAAAATCTGCTTTACCTCAGCTCTAACTGCCTCCAGCTGGTTACAATCACAATCATAGTAAGTATCCTCATTTTATATTTAGGATTACCACTCCGTACCAAAGCTAGAAGTTCTCCCAATGACATTTTGAAGAAAACTCTTAACTGGATAAATTAGCATGCTAGAAAATTTTCTTAAATACTCAAGAGACCAGGGACAGCAACTGAGGAGGAGATTATATATACGAGCACAAACCTCTTGGAAAAACAAATCGACAAACATATGAACTTCTCTTGGCTCCTTGTGCTGTTTTGAAGTCACAAATATTAGAGAAGATCAACATCAAGCAACTATTTTTTCCCTCAAGTTAATGGAACATGCTGAATATATGGTACTCTACCTTGACCCAATTTGGAGTTGTGAACCTTTTTCGCAGGAGAACCGATATTCTCTGAGTTCTCATATTTATGTACTGAATGAAGAATAAATATATGTTAGGCTTTGGGGCTGAGTTTCAGATGCAGATACTTGAACGATAGAAAGTTACTAATTGAATCACCATGCCCACATTGGATGAGGAATTGCACCAACAATGTGACATGTCCAGAACCATGCAGGAAAAGGACAGACTGAAGATTAAAAAATGCTTTAAATATTACAAACCGACTAGGCTCCAGCACAAACACAGTATATGGAGAGATTTAGCTCATACATGGTGAAGAAACTTTTCGCCAGCTGATCGAAAGATTCTACAAATTTCACCAGGCACAAATGCTGGTCCATTTTCATAGCCTCGAACACCTCCACCAGGGAAAGAAGAAGCCATTTCCTGAAAACACAGTAGCAACAGTATTAACATTGATACAAGCCCATTGGATATGAGGAGTGGTATAGTAATCATATATGCCTCCAAATTAACAAAAGAAATAGAATAAATTGATTCTCCCCTCAGTAATTCTAGGTATGGCAGTTTGCTTCAAAATTAACAAAGAAACAGAATAAATTGGTTCTCACCTCAGTAATTCTAGGTATGGCAGTTTGCTCAGCAAAGACACAAAGTTGAGACAATATTAGGACAACACCAGTAACCACTTTGTCAACCTGCTGTCCCTCAGTCAAGCCTTGCTCTTGCTTCCCTAACTTAATTCTTCCTGAAAGTAAGAGGAAGTCATTATCCAGTACCCGGAAGAAATCTTGAAATCCTTCTTGTATGAAATCAACAATCAAGTCTCTCAGTTTAACTACTAGCTCCAAGTCATCATCAATAAGCTGGCGGAAATCCTGAAAATAATAGATCATGCAATAGTTAAAGATGCAACTGTGTGGTATTTATGACGTGTCAGAAATAGATGTAGTTTCATAAAATAAAGAAAATATACAGGGGAAGAGAAAATTAGAAGCTAGAAAAGAAAATAGTACGGATCACCCAAATTACTGAACAGTGAAAAGCAAGAATGCTGCATTTACCAGCATAAAAAGATCACATATTTTAATACAGATCTGATCATGTATTGGAACGCAATAGTTTGCAAAGCCTAGAAATTCACTAGTAATGATTCATATTTTGCAAACTTTAATACATAATCAAAATGATAGTTTCTTTTTATGCAAGCACAAGCAATAACAGTAAGCTTGGCTGCTATTACCAGTAAGACATCCATGCTTCCCTTGAGGACTGTGGTTTTGCCTGCCTCCAGAGCGACCTTCAACGGATGCTCTTCTGCTCCTTCAGTGTGTTTGACATGATTGTTGGTGACTGCATCTGCAAGTTCAAACAGAACTTAACTCAGAAAATTATAATATATTGATTGATATTTTTAGCAGCCTTTGGCAATACAAAATTTCCAGTCTTGCAGAGACAGCACCATCTGCATGGAGACAGGAAGTAGTGTATCCAGTGCTCGCACCTCTTCCCCATGCAAAGCCATTGGTCATTCAAACCATCAGCTTACACACCATTGGTCATTCAAACCATCAGCTTACACAAATTTATATGAACTAGAGGTAGCTCAAGAGAAAGGCTCGTGCTAGCGGTCATTAATACAAATGAACAAAACAGAAACCTGACAAAATATTTGTTCTCCTTGATCTATAAACTAAAGAGGTATATGATAAAACCATAAAAGTGACCTGATATATTATGCCGAAGGCCAGAAAACTTGCTCACAACATACTGTTTGACAGCAACCTGGGCAGCCTGAGACCATTAGGATTAATTAGTTTACATTCGTCAACATGGCAACGAATCCCAAGATATTTTAGACAGAAATGCAGGTTGAGATGAAAGGAAATGTGAGGATGACCTCCAAAGAATGATCAGGGAGAAAAGCCTCAAACAAGACTTCATCCATCATCAGCACATCTCTCCATATGGCTCCTACATTTGGCAAGGCATTTCAGGCCAGATAACAAACAAAAGAAACGGGAAAAAAAAACTAGCATTTTTCCATTTAATCAATTGATAAACAAGTTATACCCAAAGAGATTAAAGAAAACAAATCCAAAGAAAAGCAAAACAAAGAATTTTAAAATTGAAGAAAATCAAAGGTGGCATAACAGAGACAGCTAGAGTTGAAAGTGCATTGCTATATCTACCATTTACCCTTCAGTCCTCTTAAGAAGAAAAAGAAAGAAATAAGAAACTCCAAGTGCCGAGGAGAGAAAGGATAGAGAATCTGGACATATTAAAGCACAAAGATGCCTCAAGCACAAGCAGACATGTGAAATGTAGAAAACAGACTTGACAATCTACCGTTGTCAAGTTTTAAGTGCATTGCTACAATCAATGATTTCCCCTTCAGTCCTCTTCAGAAGAAAAAAATCTTAATAAGAAACTCCAGGTGCTGTGGAGAGAAAGGATGGAAAATCTGGAGATATTAATGCACAAAGATGCTTCAAGCACATGCAGACAAGTGGAATGTATAAAACAGACTCATGATTGAAAAAGATCTTTTTGAACACGAAGAAGACATTAAACCTGGACAGAATGCAGCCACATAACTAATTAAGAGAAAATGCACTCAAATAACAAGGAATATATGTCAAAAGATTGAATTTGTACTTACGAAGAATAACCAAAAATTTTGCAGCAGAAATCCCTTTCTTTATGTCGTCCTCGAAGATCTGAAAGTGCCTAAGGTTAAAACAAATCCAAATCATTTACCATGAGTTAGCATCTATTTTCAAATTATTCATCAAAAACTCTACAATAAAATAAGATATCATAAAAGAACAAAATCAGAATAGAAGATGAAGAATTTTTTCTTACTTGGTAATTAAGTCCTGAGACAGTTTAATTAGTTGCTTTTCAGAGTCAGGAAATATTACTCGATAAGCTCGAACAGCCTCCGCAAATTCACGTACGGAAGCCTAAACCCATATTATAGACAACTTGAAAGTTCATCAAGCACAATCAAGAAATAAAAGAAAAAAGAGCACTAATGGCTTCTAAATGCAAGCGCATAGTCTATAAAAGTATCAAATGTGCGTACACTAACTTAATAATTCAGTGAGAACTAAACATAAAAAGGCCCATGCTAATAAGAAACCTAAGTAAAAAGAAAAACGACAATGGCAATTTTATCAACCTTAATAGTATTATACCATTGGGGGAGTTTGAATACACTAAACTTGAGACAATTGATTGGCCACTTACATCATGTGTAGTAGCAAGAGTTGGCTCAGGATTATTTCCAGAAACAGAGTGATCATTAGACTGTCTCACAACAATGGGAATTTCCTCAGTCTTCAGGTGCTGATCCTTGAGAGCTTGTTCCAACTTTTCAAATAGTTTGACCTTCAAACTATCCACCTGACAAATATTAGAACATGCACTTTTCAAATGCAAAAAAATGAGGCCACAGGAATCCTAATACTTAATCCCAGAAAACATAAAAAGTGAGGGAGAAAATTGAGAAAAAATCACTAGCTTTATAAATAGTGAGCAAAGAGTAAACAGATGTTTGAGAAGTTCAATGAGTTTCACTTTCTTGGCTTTATGGATTCACACAGTGCCCTTTTCATCTTAGTTTGGCTTTGTAAGAATGGTATTTAAACCATTTATTGAGTCCCAACCAACATCTAATGTATCGAGGTTGAGTGATTTCTTAACATGGGTTTAGAGCCTTATATCATTTAGGTGTCTCAAACTCAATTTTTTATAGAGTTGCAGTTTATTCTATTTGTCCACAATTCATATAAGGGGACATGTTAGAATGGGACATGAACATTTATTGGACCCCGCCCAACAACTCAATGTGATTCGATCCAAAAAAACACATCATCTTAAAGAAAGCAGGTTAGATTCTTAGTGACTTCTATTCTAAATTTCTTGTATAATCTTTCAGTGTCTATAAAGAGGGCAACACTATCCTTAAGATATAATATTTAGACAAACTAACAAGCAAGATTAGAAAATATGCGCTATACAAACCGGAAAATCCAGTTGCTTAAGAAGCATAGCAGCCTCAGCTCTCATTTGTATTGATTCTGAATCTGAGAATAGCTTCCCCTGGAACACAAGATGTGGTACAAGTTATAGGAAGGTATATTGATTCACATGTATTCTTTTCAAACTTATTATTAAAGTACAAATTGTAAAAGAAATCTTGTACCAGGAATCAAAGATATCTGTTGGTCATCTGTCTACATGCTCAATTTGACTACAGAGTTCAACATCAGCTAAGGATTAACATACCTGCAAGTTTTTAATAACTGTGGCTATTGCTTCTCCAGATGCCCGTTTGCAGTCCTGAAATGATGAGTCACCATACACCTAGCAAATAAAGTAAAGAATAAATAATTTTCACTAATTAAAACCTAAAAAAAATAATGAAGCTGCAAAATCTCTCTCTAATAAACACACACACTAGTGTGTATGAAATGCTAGATTTAATCATCAGAAGTTCAACCCCAAACCTTAAAAATTGGCATTGCTCCAGTATAGAATCGCACTGCATCAGCATATGCCTCTGACTTGATACACTTCCCGAGTCTAGCCGGGAGATCATATATGAACTGCTCATGCATGGCAAAAAACCAATGCTTAAATCATGAATTATGATTTTATTTATTCCCTTGAAATTTTCAAAGTGCAATTCTGCATGTAAGCATCAATAACTCTGAAAGCAATGAATTAAATAAGTAAACTAACCAAATATCCAAGTTCCTTTACAATAAATGTGTTCCAAGGAAACTAATAATCAAGATTGGCCACCAAGCAATAGCTGTTTAGCAGTTCCAGATACCAATTAACATCACTAGCTGTGTGCAATATGTACTGAATGGCTATCAACTGTAAAATTTGTTTAATGATGCCCTCAGCATTTGTTTATCCTTTGCAAAGGTCTCTTGTCAATGTGCCAGACAAGGAATTCATTCCAATTACTTCAAGCAAAGATTCACTTTAAAATGTGATTTCTCAAAGTTCTAATAGTACAGGAAACACAGAAATGGAAATTATGTAGCTACAAACATAAAGATGATATTCGTAGTAGGAGGATAAGTATCTAGGCACCTGAACTTTACGAAGAAGGTTGCGTGTGCGATGCAATTTCTCTATATGTTCCCTTTTCTCAAATAGAGAAGTGTTCACACCATCACTTCTTGATTGTACCGACATTATCTGCAACAATCGGGACACTGGAGATTCAATCTTTCTTCATTGTCAAATGCATACAGTGATAAGAGCCATAATCTAAAACAAATGAGAATTTTGCTAATTACACATACCTTATTAAGCAGCTGTTCCATATTTGCCTCCATTCCTATGATGTTATTATTCATCCTTGACAATGGAAAAACGGTAATAAGAAAAGAAGATGTATTTAGGAAAGATGGAAACAAGAGGAACCAGAAGTAAATCTGATTAACCATATAAAACTTATAAAGAACATCCAGAACAGTTCATCAACTTTTGCACAGAACTGATTACCTCTTAATGGTGTCAGTGGCACTGATAAATTTGTTATAATTTTCATATACCAACATTTGCAAATCAGTGTCCAAATTTTTTATCTCAGCCGCCATCTCAACATGCCTCTGCAATAGCCCTTCTAGGTTTGACTTTTGGGCCTGCGTTTGGAGCAAGGGCACGATATCATAAAATTGAAGACATATGGTAAACTTTCAAAACCATCTACAACATAACATCATCAATTTCATCTTCCAATTAACTAACAGCAATTAGTTAAGCTGCTTCAGTCACCTTCAAAATTATACAATTTTCATTGTAAACATGATCACAAACTACTGAAACGCAATGATATCATTAAATTGCAGCCATACGTCAATTTTTAAATTCATCTATTACATAACATTACTAATTTCATCTTCCAATAAACTAACAGCAACTAGTTGAGCTGCTTTATTCATCTCGAAAATTCTATAGCTCTAAACATGATTAAAAGCTTAAAAACAAATGCATAAACCCCCAAAAAAATGTTAATGGCGTACCAGAAGATTCATGTACTGATCGGCGTCGAACAAGGTACTGTCGATGGCATCAAGAGAAGCGAAATTGGAGGAATTGCTAGAGGACATAGAAGGATCTGGAGAGTAGAAACTTGAGAGCAGATCTCTCATTCTCTTCGCTTTGTCGTCCAATGGCACGTCGTCGACAGCCATGTAGATCTTTGGTTAACTGTCCTCTGGTAGATCCAATATATAGCTTTTATGAGAAATTGTTGGTCCCTTTGTACACGTACTGATTCTCACGGGAATGGAGAAGCGTCGAGGCTTGTGGAGCTCTCAGTTTAAGCCGTGAAGTCCATAATCGGAGGAACGAATCACCAAGGGACCGTAAACGTTGTCGTTCGGTCTACGACCCGCTGCCGATCGAGGCCTATCACGAGCCAGTATCAGACGAATTCGAGCTAGGCTTAAGTTCTTAACTGCAAATCCAGGCTAAGCATGCAAACCCAATTCCATCGGGAACTTGCCCACAGCCGTTACATACATATTGTACATGCGTATCTTATTTTATAATCGAAAGCTGCAAAATAAAGATCGACTATAGATAATAGAATAATGACTTCTTTGGTATTAAATTTTTTATTTTATTTTTTGCATAATCGTTAATTGTAAAAAAGTTTATTTTTAAGTTGGAAAAGAAAATTATATAATTAAGCTTCACATTTTTATACTAAAATTCATTTTTAACTTAAATCTTTTTTTTTTAAGGAAAAGCTAACTACTAAAACTACTCAACTAAAAACTAAGGGAAAGAGACTCTATGTTAGGCCCCGTTTTCGGAGTCCAATTCAAAGGTCATATCACGTGAGTTTATTACCATAACGGAGTCTAACTCTTACTTGCTCTGACACCATAACTGTTGAGCCCCGTTTTCAGAGTCCAACTCAGAGGTCATATCACGTGAGCTTATTACCATAACGGAGTCTAACTCCTACTTGCTCTGATAGACCCCGTTTTTCAGAGTCTAACTATCCATACATAAATCATAATTCATTACCATCAAATATAGTTTATATTCATTCGTATGTGAACAGTAACACAGACGAAGAGAATGAACAGTAACATAGACGAAGTTCATTCGTCAGTGAACAGTAACACAGACGAAGAGCATGAACAATAACATAAACGAAGTTCATAAACAGTAACATAGACGAAGTTCATGAACAGTGACATAGAAGGAAGCTCATGAACAGTAACATAGAGGAAGTTCCTGAACAGTAACATAGAGGAAGTTCATGAACAGTAACATAGAGGAAGTTCATGACCAGTAACATAGACGGAGTTCATGAACAGTACACACAGAAGGAGTTTATGAACAGTACACACAGACGAAGTTCATGAACAGTAACATAGAGGAAGTTCATGAACAGTAACATAGAGGAAGTTAGTTCACAGAGGATACAAAACACAGACGATGCATCTTTACAAAGGAAGATGATGTCACTCAGAGGAAGATGATGTCATCACAGAAGAAGTTTGTTTATAGAAGGAGTTGATTTACAGAAGAAGATGACGTCACCCAGAGGAAGATGACGTTATCACAGACGATACTTCTAAACTTTTAAACATCTTCACTCGTAAAGATCCTAACTTTCGACTCCGATGTCCAAAAATTTCGTGCTATATATCATTAGAAAGCTAGAAAAATAATCTACAATTTCCAAGAAGGCAACTTCATCCAATTCAGCCTAGATCAATCCAGATTTTTCTCTTAAGTACAAAGGCAAATTTTACATTCATCCACCAATGTACTGCACCCAGTTCTCAACTTCATGAAATTTTGAGACTCTTAGAGACAGATTTGAAATTCAACTTCTTCATAAGAAATGTAGCTATATGTTTCTAGTGTAATCCAAGCAAATAATCATCTCATTGGGATAACTAAAAAAAAGTTATGGCTACTAGACCGAAGTATACTCAGTGAACATTTTCCAGATTATTACCACTTTTGTTCTAAATTTTTCCTTGTCACAAATCATGCCAAGATCATCTTCTCTACTTCATTTTCAAATCCATATCAACTATAAAGATATTAGAGTTCATGATTAATTATTAACACCAATAACAGAACATACATACATATATATATGTATACGTGTTCTTCATCACTTTCACCCTAGTTCTTCCCATTTCATAGTCTCTCACTACCAAAACCACCAAAGCAAAACATGAACCTATCCACACTTCTCATGTACTGCTTGAAATTTTCTAAGAAAAGTTTTAGGATCCAACACAAAGCTCCAATACCTTGTAGACACATGGAGAGCTAACTTCTCGAGGCTGGTTTAGAGGTGACATTGACGTCAATGAACCTAGTTAAGCATATTTTTCATTTTGTTTGTTATTCTACTCTCTTTTCAGATTGATTATGTTATCCTATGTTAACTGATTTAGGTTTTCATGTATAAATGACCTTTATTCTCGTTGTCGTTAGATTGTTTATGTATGAACCCATTGACAGAATTTCGATATAATCCATAATTGTTATGTTGAGATTCGTTTGTGGCAACTAATGGTTTCGAATCCTTAGGGATAACATAATCTAGGTTAAATGACTCGAGTGTATGTGGTTGCTACTTAGATTTGTCTGTTTTCCTAATTTGTATTGCGTCTGTCTAATTAAATCTAGAGAGTGTCTCCTAAGTTGTTTGATAACTAGGTTTAATTAACGAGCGTCTCTTAATTAAATACGACCTAAGGAAAAATAAGGGTTAATAGAGCTTCTTGTTAATCTATGACCAATAGTTCAAAGAGAGGTGTGAAGATAAAATTTCAATGAAATATTTCTAATTGGATCTAGGTTGAGATTGGCATATAGGCTAATTGGATCTAAGTTGAGATTGGCATATAGGACTATATGCAAGAAATCAATTGACATGTCTCAACACGAACTCATTTATAGATAAGCTGTCATCTTCTAGTGGAATTTGAGCATAAAGCCTTTTAGCAATGCAATATGAAGATGGAAGCGGTGGGTGAACAGAGGAAACTGTAACTACAATAATTGGAAGAGCTTAGGCTTGATTCTTATGAGAATCTAGAAATTTACAAGGAAAAGACAAAACAATTCCATGATAAGATGATTGTTAGGAAGAATTTTGTGGTTAGAAAAAAAGTCCATCTCTACCATTCACAACTTAAACTTTTCCCAGGTAAATTGTTTTCTCGTTAGATTGGATCTTTGGTTGTTACTAATATTTTTTCACATGGTGCAGTTGAAATTGAAATCTTATAGACAAACAAGAAATTCAAATTTAATGGTCATCGACTGAAACCTTTCTATTCAGGATTCCAAGTGGAGGATGTGGAAGTGATAGGGTTAGAAAAACCTAATTATAAAGACTGAGCAATGTGGAGTCATGCCAATGATGGTAAACAAAAGTATTGCTTAGGAGGCAATCCAATGGAAGTTGATTTCTATCTCTTTACATTTTCGCAATTGCTATTTTCCTTAAATGATACATTTCTTCATTTGATGTTACATTGGGAACAATGTAAGTTTTAAGTGTGGGGGTGGGGATCTTAATTTGATATTAGCTTTTATGCACATTTTTTGAGCTTAATTGTTGCTTACGTGACTTCCTACGTGATTTTCAAAATCAAACAAACAAAATAAAAAATGCTCATTTTCTATTGCTTTTAAGACTATGTAGTCATAATTAGAGTGTGAATTGACTAGAAAAATCCATACCAAACTTTAGTATGCACGTATGGTCTTGCGATTTGTCAATGTGCATTATCTTTAAAAGAGTAGTGACTAGTGGTAGACAAAAGCCTGTAAGATTTTAAGCTTTTATAGACTGACACATCCATATCAGTCTTATTGTCTTTTTGTTTATGAGTGACCTTCATGACATGTACGTTCTAATTTTTCTTTAATTTCCTATTCAAGACTACATTTTTATCACATGCATTAACAATAAAAATTAAAATAATTAGGCATTCTTTATCTGTACAAGCTATATTAGCCAAATAGCCCACCCATTTATATGAAATTTTCTTTGTCAAGCTGTCAAACCACTACACTCAGTCAATTCATCCTTCACAAGATCAAGTGCACACAATCCATTAACTTGGACCAGTAAGACTTAAGTTACAACACATATCATAATTGCTTTTCACCAATGCAAATAAAAGAAGTCAAAATAAGACATCTTTGTTCAAAAGCAAACATGAAATCAAAATGAATTCTTCTCATATATTTCGCTTTTACACTCAAGTGTTTGAGGGCGAAGTGTTTCTCTCATATCTCACTCTAACATGTTGCACTACCATAGGCTTAAAATTTCACCAGTTATCATTCATTCAAATCACATGAGCTAATAGATCATAAGGACTTTATTCAGGTTTGTAATGGCATTAGGTTCATAGGTGAGGTAAAAAAATTAGAAAAAGGTTAATCACAAGCATTCGCAAAGTATCAAGTAAAAAGGGACACGCAAACTAAAGTTCTGAGAGAAACATGAATGAAAAGGACTACAACTACTCATTACTAACTAGTACCACTATACTTTATTCTTTTTTTCTTTTCTTTTCTTTTTTTCTTTTTTCAATTCTTGATCTCTTTTTTTCCTTTTTCCCTTTTCTTTTCTTTTTCTGATCTTTTTTTCCTTTTTCTTTTCTTTTTTCTTCTTTTTTTCAAATAATGCTAAGAACAAGGGAAAACAATAAAAACAAGAGAAAATAATAACACATGAGTAGAAGTCCCTATAAAAATATCTCAGAACACAATATAGAACAAAAGTCTCAAATTACTCAATGCTTCATTCAACTTGTGGTAGGGTAAGGCTAATGGGATTTTTGGGTTTTAAAAATACGGTGATTGATTGAAAAACAAAGATAAAGGCTCAATAACGCTTGCAAAGGGAAAATAAGTAGGTGGGTCATTTTTAAGCTATGGGTGTATAATAAGGAAGGCCTTAATCACTTCTATATCCCATGTAATTAAATAAATTCAAATAAGTTCCATGAAAGTTCTGAAGGCAACATGAACAGAGGAGCATCACACCATTCAAACAAATAGCATGACATAAAGATGATGTCATTTAGGCTCAAATTTCGCTCACAGGTTTAATTCAAGAATTCACCTTAACTCCACAATTTACCTCCTTACTCAAATGTCAAAATTTTGACTAAGCCTATAAGATCAGTTATTGCAACCAATCAATATGCTTCCTCTTAAAAACTCACTCAGCCCAAATTAATGTCATGCATGTACCCAATCTTCCAAACTAATATGACCACGCTTTATGGCTTAACATGCATACCTAATATTGAATTCATTAAAAGAAATCATAAAAATTTAAACTATTCACACATCACAATTCCAATTCTTTCCCCCACAGCTAGACCAATATTGTCCTGAATATTATAACATAAAAATAAAGAAGCGAAAGGATAAAAGAAGAGGGAAAAGAATGCTTCTCTATTTATGGCAATCCGGCATCATGGTGTTGGCGGATGTGGTGGAGAAATAACAGTTGGCGCTAGGGCTGCGACAGAAGGTGGTTCGGTGGTATGTTATGGGCATGGGTAGCCTGCGAAAGTCACTTTTCTTCTTGGGCATTGTGTTACTTCCGTGGAGACCACCTGCAATTTCACAAAATCAGAACACAAATACAAAAACAAAAGTGAGAATTGATAGGTGAGTAGGCAAAGAAAGATGAGATTTGCGTGAATTCTTAGTGAAAAGATGAAATTGATTGACTAAGGCGAGTTTGTGGTGAGTAGCGGCAGCTGGAGAGTGAGGAGAAGAGAAGGAATTTGGGGCAAAACAAATAGGGAAAAATAGAGAGGGAAAGAAGGGAGTGGCGGTAAGCCTTCATACTCTAATGTCCACCCGTCTTTTCAGGCATCACCCTTCTCCAAGAGTGTTTCAAGTGTATCTCTTCTACTTAATAGTAAATTTTCCTGCACCCATGTGTCAATAAAATCCATAGAAACAATAGATTGTTCATCATCCAAAATTTTCATGGCATTATATATATTGAATTTAATTAGTTCACCATCAA
>JANIIA010000004.1:10287308-10329638 GCA_027478495.1 Erythroxylum alaternifolium | reverse complement strand
GCTATAGATGAACATAAAATGAGCATAAACGAATCTGAATTAAGTCCTAAAGAGCCACTCAAAATGTCCATTAACAATGTGGTCTTTGGTTAATCATGGAAGTACTTATCAAGACTTCCACTAGGCATGTAATCGTATACCAAAAGTAGCTCTCCTTTACGCCGATAATAACCAATAGCGAGACCAAATTCCTGTGACGAAGCCTTCCAAATACTGACAATTTCTACTATAAATTCCTTCATCCCTTGTCTTAATTCATGTGACATCCTTTTCACTACAATCTCAACCTTAGATTTTGGTAGCACACCCTTATAAACCCTGCCAAATCCACCAACACCAAGTAACTCTTTTTCTTTAAATCCTTTGGTAGCAATATACAAATCCTTGTACTTGAAACTAAGTGGCCCGTAATCAAACTCCCAATCTTCAACCTCTTCTGCAAATTTTCTTTTCCATTTCATGAAATAAACAACACCTGAAGCTGTAACTATCACCAGAATCACAAATATCGCAGGTATCCCAATTGTTAAGAGTTTTGATGCCTTCTTTGGACCCATTCGAGGAAGTTTAGGGAGTTGAGAGATCTCCAATGCTTGAGCTTCACCATTCATCTTAAAGCTCCAACCGAGGATACAGTGCGATGTTTGGACAGACCTAGTACCTGATGAGAGGCCAAGGTATGAGTTATCATTCAAGATTGGTGATAAACAATAGTCCAAATATAGAAGTGGCCTAGTTGGTTTATCAACATGAATTGGAGCTGAAGTGGCATTAATTTGCTTCCTTATTCCATCATAATCCACCGAAAATTGCATTGGTTTGCCACTGATAAGACTCAAGTTTGTGAACTTACCTCCATGATCAGCATAATTGATGAGTATCATATTTTTCTATAGAGAAAACGATGTCGTTTACTCATGTTATTACTTTTATGTTTTAGATGCAACACACCTTTTTATAGTAGTGTTAGCTTCTGTATATAAAACTATTCTTTGTAGATTCTAGAATATGACGAATGAATGAAGTATTCAGTTACTTCTCTTGTTCTCTCAAATATTGTTCATGGTATCAGAGACTAAGTTGTCTAAGCTAGGATTTGAGTTTTTTGATTGAGATGGAGATTGTAGATTTACGAAATGAGTTGCTGCGAGAGGTGCGGTCACAAGCTAATGGTGATTCACTTCATCTAAATTCTTCAGATAATCGAGGAACGCTATTAGTAACAAATCTTATGAATGGCAACAATTATCTTACCTGGAGTTGTTCTATGAAGATAGCACTAAAGGCAAAGAATAAGCTGAGTTTTATAGATCTGAAGATAGAGTCACCGGATGAAGATTCAGAAGAGTATGAGCAGCGGAGTAGGGTGGATTCGATGGTGACATCTTGAATTTTAAATGATGTTACAAAGGAAATCGCGGAGGCTTTTATCTACATAGCATCTGCAAAGGATCTATGGAGAGAGTTGGAAGAAAGTTATGGTGAGTGTAATGGGCCTCAAATTTATCAGTTACAGAGAGAAATTGCATCTATGGAGCAAGGTAACCTTTCAGTAAATGCCTATTTTACAAAATTGAGAAAGCTTTGGGATGAATTAAATTGTTTAAGTCCAGCTCCTCACTGTACTTGTGGTAAATGTGAATGTGGAGCAACTAGAAAGCTTGATGATGCTATTTCATTGAATCGATTAATACAGTTTTTGATGGGGCTAAATAAGGGTTTTGATTATGCTAGAAATCAGATTTTGTTACTTGATACCTTGCCTACAGTGAGTAAGGCTCATTCTATGATAATTAGAGTTGAAAGACAAAAAGCTGTGCATATGTCTTTTGAGGACTCTACAGAAAGTAGTGTGATGCTAGCTAGAACTTGGAACAATAATAATAAGTCAAATGCAGGAAAAGGCATATACAAGAAAAGAGATGCAGATAAGAGAAGTATTGTGATTTTTGTAAGATGAATGGTTATACTAGAGAAAGTTGCTTCAAGATAATTTGTTATCCTGAGTGGTACTTGGACTTTAAGGAAAAAAAAAAACAGAAAGAACAAGCCAGAGTACAAGTTCATATGGCAGACACACCTTTAATCGAGGAAGATGTGACAGGAAAATATGACTCGAATACTACTCCAGCAATAGCAAATATTGTGAAGCAAGAGTTATTCAAGCTATTGAAAGGAAAGCAAGTTAAAGGTGGTGATAATTTTCTGAATTTTGCCCAGATAACTGATTTTACAGGTGAGATTAATGAAGTAAATTTTGTTGCCGCAAACAAAAGTTCTTGGATTGTGGATACAGGTGCCTCTAATCATTTTTGTGCACATAGAGCAATGTTTAAAACCTTATTTCCTGTTACTCAACCTAACAAAGTCCATTTACCAGATGGCACAATTACAAATGTTGAATATATGGGTGACATTGTTTTACCTAACAATTTGTGTCTTAAAAATACATTTTATGTCCCTACTTTCCATTACAATTTACTGTCTGTTAGCAAATTGACTCGATCCAATAACCTTAAATTCACCTTTACTGATTGTTGTTGTGTTCTACAAGACCTGGAGAGTGAAAGTATCGTGGCTGTTGGACAAGTAGTAGGCAATTTGTATTTCTTGGACAATAATTCCTTTCTTGTTACTAAACGCGATTGTGAATCTTTGAATTTTTCATATTTCCATTCTCATTGTATCAATCATGTTTAATCTGGACATCTGCCAATTTGGCATAGCAGATTAGGACACCCTCACATGCTGTATTACATCATTTTAGTTTCATTAATAAAGATTCTTTCCATTCTGATTTCGTATGTGATGTGTGTCCTTTGTCTAAACAAACTCGACTCCCATTTTTTCTTAGTCATACTAGAACAACTTCACCTTTTCACTTGCTAAATGCTGATATTTGGGGCCCATATAAGTTAGCTTCTGTGTCTGGAGCTCACTATTTTCTTACCTTAGTGGATGATTTTAGTCGGGCAACTTGTACTTTTCTCATGCATCATAAGTCTCAAACTATTGGTCTTTTATCCAAAATTTTAAGGATGATTGAGACACAATTTGGAGCTAAATTGAAGATTCTTTGCACTGATAATGGTGCTGAATTTCTCAGTACCTCTTGTCAAGCCTTGTTGTCTCAAAATAGAATATTACATCATAGAACCTATGTTTACTCGCCCCAACAAAATGGGATAGTGGAGCGAAAGCATCGCCATTTGATTCAAATTGCTAGATCTCTAATGTTTCAATCTAAATTACCTGATAAGTTCTGGGGAGATTCGGTGTTGCATGCTACTTTTCTTTTAAATAGACTTCCTACACCCGTGTTATCTTGGAAGTCTCCTTATGAAGTTCTTTTCCAGGAACTACCTACATATTCATTCCTAAAAAATTTTTGTTGTTTGTGTTATGCCACAAATATTCTTCCAACCAGATCTAAATTTCATTCTAGAGTTTTTCGTTGCATTCATCTGGGTCATTCCGAAGGAAAAAAGGGTTATAAGCTTTATAACCTAGATTCTCATACTGTTTTTGTCTCTCGAGATGTTGTCTTCTTTGAATCGAATTTTCCTTTTCAATCTTCTTTATCCAAAACTTCTTCTTCTTCCTCAACTTCTTTACCTCTACCTGTTATTTCTGATTCTGTTCCATCTATTGTTTCTTTATCTAACCCTGATGTGCAAGTGCCTTCTATTGATTCCTCAGCTCCTATCGATACTGCACCTCCATCAGGTACCGTTTCTTCTTCTTTACCTTCTCCTTTTCTTCGACATTATGTACGCCCTAGACATCCACCTTCTTGGTTGCAAGATTTTGTCTATATTGCTCAAACTTCTTCTGATTCCTTATCTCTCATTGCTCCTAAACATTACTTTAGTGCACATCTATGTTTTTTGGCAAATTTGTCCACTTTGTAAGAATCGAGAAATTATGCTGAAGCTAGTACTGTGCAAATTGGGTTAAAGTCATGCAAACTGAATTAGAGGCTTTAGAGCATAATCAAACTTGGCATTTGATGTCTCTTCCCAAGAACAAAAAGCCCATTGGTTCTAAGTGGGTTTATAAATTGAAGTTAAAGCCAAATGGTACTATCGAACGTTACAAGGCACGTTTGGTCACTAAAGGGTACAATCAAATAGAGGGGATTGACTACACAGACAGTTTCTCTCCTGTCGCCAAGACCACCACTTTACGTATTTTTCTGGCTATAGCTGCAGCTCATACTTGGCCTATTCATCAATTAGATGTCAATAATGCTTTTCTTTATGGCTTTATTGATGAAGAAGTTTACATGGTTCCTCCCGAAGGTTATACAAAGGCTGTTACTGGTCAATTTTGTAAGCTTAATAGATCACTTTATGGCTTGAAGCAGGCTTCCCGACAGTGGAATGCGGAATTTACTTCCCAATTGCAAGCTTATGGTTTTCATCAGTCGATGCATGATCCTTATTTGTTTATCCTGTGCAAACAATCTAATTTTTTGGTCCTTTTAGTATATGTTGATGATGTTCTTCTCATGGGCACCTCTGAGAAGGAGATTCTTGCAGTTAAGGATTTCTTGCATAAGACATTCACTATCAAAGATCTCGGTTATGTGAAGTATTTCTTAGGGCTTGAACTTGCTCGGTCACCATCTGGTCTTCAAGTTAATCAGCGCAAGTACATATTGGATCTTCTTCAAGATGCTGGTTTGGAAGTTGCTCACACAGTTTCTACTCCCATTCCAAAAGGCACTGTTCTCACAGCTGATCAGGGTGCTTTATTATCTGATCCCCTTATAGCCGACTTATAAGGCGGTTGCTTTATCTTGGCTTCATACGCCCAGACATTACTTTTGCTGTTCAGCAACTTAGCCAATTTGTTCAGGCTCCCGTATGCTCTTCATGTGCTATGCTACTTGAAAGACACTGTTTCTTTGGGACTTTTTTATCCTGCTCTTAACGATTTTCAATTACAGGCATATTGTGATGCTGATTGAGCTGCTTGTAAAGATACTCGTTGGTCGATTTATGGGTATTGTGTTTTTCTTGGCTCCTCTCTCGTGTCTTGGAAATCTAAAAAACAAGCTACTATTTCTTGATCCTCTGCTGAAGCCGAATATCGTAGCTTGGCCACTACAGTATGTGAGTTACAATGATTAGCTTACCTTCTCAAAGAGTTTCAGTTGACTATTCAGCAGCCTATTCCCCTTTGGTGTGACAATCAGGCAGTGCTTCACATTTCTGCTAACCTCGTGTTTCATGAATGTACTAAGCATCTTGACATTGATTGTCATTTGGTCCGCGAGCAGTATAAAGCTGGTTTCGTTCATCCTTGTGATGTTTCTTCTAAGAACCGACCAGCTGATATATTCACTAAGTTGCTTTCTGCTCCTTTATTTGATCATTTTGCTTCCAAGTTGGGCTTGCTTGCTTTGCCATCAGCTCCAACTCCTTTATTTTAGTTTTAACACACCGTTTTATAGTAGTGTTAGCTTCTGTATATAAAACATTTTTCTGCTGTTTCTAGAATATGACAAATGAATGAAGGATTCAGTTACTTCTCGTTTTCTCTCAAATATTGTTCAGGCTATGTAGGGACTTGATTCGTGCTCATATAAACTTCCTTTAGAATCTGTGATTATACAGTTCAAAAATACATCAGAGGCAGCAATTGCTGGAGTGAAGAGCATTGTGGAGTCTTGTCTTAGATCTGGAACCGTAAAGAAACTGATATATACTGCCTCCGTAACAGCTGCATCACCCATGAAAGAAGATGGAACCGGCTTCAAAGATTCGATGGATGAATCCTGTTGGACTCCATTTCATCTCTCATTTCCTTACGCCACTGAGTCATTAACCGTAAGTGGCATCTTCCTCATCAGTTACTTATCATACAACTTCCTGAATACTCAACATTTTTGCTACGATTGAAAAGGCATATATATGCTCAAAGACGCTTTCTGAGCAAGAAGTTTTGAGATATAATGGCAAGCTTGAGGTGGTAAGTCTTGTGTGCGGGCTAGTAGGAGGGGACGCATTAGTGTCAACCCTGCCTGCGAGCATTGGAGTGATGGTTTCACAAGCAACAATGAACACAGAGCTGTATCATATGCTAAGATTCTTGGAAGAACTCATGGGAAAGATCCCACTAGTGCACGTCGAAGATGTTTGTGAAGCTCATATTTTCTGCATCGACAAGCCCTCCATTGCCGGTAGATTTCTTGTTGCTAATGGTTATTTGTCATCGGCAGAGATCGGCCATTATTGGGAGAGATGCAACTCTGGTATAGCCATAGCTAAAGAGTAAGTTGGGGCACAATCCTTATTTGACAAAGTTTTAAAGTTGGCTTTCGAACTATGTCCTCGTTTTTTGTTCATAGATTGGCAAGTAATTGTCTTTAGTGATTGGTTTCAGGTACGTGGATACTTCAGGGAGAAAGGTTGAGTGGGGCTCAACAAAGTTAAGGGATCTGGGTTTCGAGTATAAGCATGACGTCAGTGACATTCTAAACGATAGTCTAAAATGTCATCGTGAGATGGCTCAACCTTGACCCAGCCCATCGCATCACAAAGTGTTGCAGCTTCCAAAGTCCAGCACTTCTGCTCGCTCTGAACTTAGAATTTTAATGCCAACTTATCAACAAGCACTTGGATATGTACCCTCCTTTTTTACCAATGACAATAAATTAGGTTTGGTCTAATGTTGCGTAATACCGTAATGGCATTAAAATCGAATTTAGTTATGATACGGTACTGTATTGTCATTAATATTTGGTGTTATTTTAGGTGATTTTTTAAATTTATAAAATAAATTTTAATTTTTTAAAAATTACAATATAGTCTTTTAATATATTTTACTATATAGTTTATCATTATCTTTAAAAATCATAATAATAAAAATTTAAAATAACAAAATTTTATTTATTTTAATAACATTATTTTTCATATATTACAATTAATTATTAACAATGTTGTTTCAAGCTTATGCCTTCCTCATCCTCATTTTAGGTATGAGATCTCTTAATTTTCTTTCTTTCTTTTTTATTGCAACTTTTATTTCCTTACTTAAATTAGAAGCATATTCTTTTTTATTAATTTTCCTAGAGATTACGTGATTGAATCTTATGATGGGTTTGTGAACTGTGATCACCGGGAGGTGCAATGATGCTCATGGAAATGATTTGTGGATCTGCAAGCTCATTATCTGTTGAAGAATCTTGATGGTATAAAGAAAAGATCTAGGCATTTGCTTTGGGTTCGTCTTTTATAATTATTAATTATTATTAATTTTTTCAAACCTCTCTATTTTTTAAATTTTATGGTATCGGCCGACCAGTCGGTATATAGTACCAATGCCGGTACCAAAGAATTAGATTTCGTACATTAACCTTGGTTTAGTCCTTAATTTTCTTTTAAGAATAAATTCAAAATATGATGGAGTTCAATAAAAATTGATCAAATTAAAAAAACGAAATTATTTATATCTTTCTTATTTTTAATTAAAAATTCAAGAAAATCAAATAATAAGCTTATAATGAAGTGAAAAATTAATCCCTAATTTTTAAGAGGTCACGTAATCTCAAATATTAGAAATGAAAATGGATTAGCACATAAGCGATATGCTGATCCAATATATTGTTGTATCTTGCAGGTATTTCGCTTTCTAACCGCACAATTACTAATATATCTATTGCAATTCTTAATATAAGAATGAAAATAGAGACAAGCATCCCTATAATTCTATAGATTCCATTTAAGTTTAAGGATTCAAGCATAATGTGATTAGTCATATTTTTGCAAGAGGTGAGGTGCTTACAATGAGCAAACAAGGATATATCATATACAATCAGTAATTTTATCAGGTTGGGCTACATAAGAGATACACAATAAACCTATTTTTAGGGATGACAATTGTTGACTTATAGGTCTAAATTTAGTTGTTTTCAATGAGTTGATTTATAGGCTAAATCCAGGCACAAATTAACTTGAGACCTAATTATTCTAAACAAAACAACATTATTTTACTTAAAAAAATTAGGCCTTGAGTAGGCGGAAACTCAAGCCCATCCCTACCCAACTTCACATTGGCCAAGTTATAAAGTTTATTCAATGTGTCAAATAATATAGTAAGAAGAGTGGCATATCGTCTTAAATAGCCAAGCGTTATCCCATCAAATTCACTATTGAAAGTAGTCGAGATATACATAGTTATACAGCAGTAAAGATTAAAAGGAGAAATCTTAAAGTTTCGAAATTTTGTAAAGCAGAGGAATCATACACCATCATGATTTGCACCTCTCAACGTCGTTCAGCAAATCCCACGGATGGGTCTTTCTAACGTCATCGACATGGAACTAAATTGAACCAAAAATTCAAAATCACAAAAATCAATTCACTACGCTCATTTCTGGCATTTGAATCCAAGCTATAAGATGTGATTTTCTCATATATCTTCAAGTCTTTCCAGGGCTGAGTCTAACATATTAGAGTTGATGACGCTGTCTAAAAGGAACAAGGAATAGATTGGTAGCAAAGAAATCCGCCCCCACCTCCCAACCGGTAACCTCAACCCAGATTGGCGAGCTGACCACCCATCGAACGTGATAAGATCTCATCTTACTATATTATTTGATATCGATCTCTTTTGTTTTGGATTTATTTCGATACTTAAATATGAAAATTAATGGTTGTTTTGTTTTAGGAGATGAAACATGAAGATTGCATTAAATTGATACTCTACTAATGATAATCACAAAATTTGGATAAAATGAAGAGATTGCTGTAATAGATAAAGTTGATCACTTGAAGAATTGAAGGTTAACTGGGAAATTTCTTCTTATCCCTATCATGTAGGGGTTTGAATTTGAATTTGTTTTAAATAGGCATCTTTACAAGTTAAATTTAGATTAGGATTAGATCATAAAACCTAATTAAAAAAAAACATTCTTCACAACAGAAAGAAGTTATATCTTTTGACATTTTTTGCAATTATTTGTCTTTCTTCAATTTTTGTTATTGGAGCAAAAGTCACGTGTTGCTAAACTCTATTGTTTTGATTCAAGGAGATTCAAAACTCTACTTGTAACCTTATGAGGTTTTGTGTTCCAAACTTTTATTCACATTTTAATTAAAGAATTTCTTGTTTTGAGTTCTCATATTTCATGACTGATTAATATTCGATTAATCTGACAATTTAATTCAATATTGATTATTCTATCACTATTTAGGAATTCAATGATCTGTAATTGTCATGAAAAAATGGTACAAGTAGCAAATATGTTATTTATAAATTTCCATAATTAACTTATGATAAACAAGAAAACTAAATTGAATAGTTGCAGCTATCTCGATTATTTAATTTAGGGTTTAGTCTTTTTCACGGAGCTTATTGCTATCATTTATTTGATATGGAATACTATCACACCCAGTCAATAAATGGTAAATTTTGGTTTATATGCTGGGTTTGAACAAATTAATTTAGGAAATTTTTAGACATTACAACTATCCTAATATGTTTTGGACTAACTGCTTGAATTGTGAAAATATACTTTTTGAACTAATGATCAATGTTACAATTAGATGAGATATTTCCCTTGAATCAAAGTTAGGTAATTTTGATTTTCTTAATTTTTAAATTCAGTTGATTTAATTTGTTTTCGTATTAATTTTAGTTAATCAGTTATTCAATAAAAAATAACCCCATTTACTTTATTAATTGAAATTAAGAAGCTAGTGTTTAGTTCTCTAGGGATTCGACATGGTTCCACGACTACTACAAGAAGTTTGGACAATCAGAATTATTTTGGGGGCTTCAACAACCTGACCAAATTTTGGCATTGTTGTTAGGGAATTATTTCAAGTTTATTAGTTTCTTAGTTTCTTTGCATTTTGTTTTTACAGTTACTACTCACCTTTTGTCTTGTATAACTTGCGCTTCTCAGACAGGTAAATTACAATATAATCCAGAAATTGAGAAGATAGCGCGTCGTTTGAGAAAAGAGACTAAGCAAGGAAGTGGACATTCATCTTCAGACATGAAAGTTGAAGTAGATCTAACAATTAGTGAAGAATTTAATTTTTAAGAAGAGGACAAAAAGATGGCAAATCTCAACCCTAGAATATTAAGGGAGTTAGTGGTACTGAATTTGAATCAACAATCGTCATACATTTAACTTCCAGATGTTGAGGTGGATTTCGAATTGGAATTTGGTTTGATTTACTTATTGCCTATTTTTCGTGGTCTTGTAGGTGAAGATCCACAGAAACACCATAAAGAATTTCATGTTGTTTGTTCTGGAATGAAACCACAAAGGGTGACCGAAGAACAAATTAATCTCAGGGCCTTTCCGTTCTTATTGAAAGATAAGGTAAATGATTGACTATATTATCTTCCACCTAGCTCAGTAACAACATGGAATGAGATGAAAAGAATGTCTCTAGAAAAGTTCTTTCTTTTATCAAAAGCAACGAATATCAGAAAGGAGATATGTGAGATATGGCAAATTATAGGAGAAACATTATATGAATATTGGGAAATGTTTAAAGAGTTATATGCCAGTTGTCCTCATCATTAAATTCTCGATCAACTTCTGATTTAATACTTTTATGAAGGACTATTTCCAATGGATCGAAGTATGGTTGATGTAGCTAGTAGAGGAGCTCTAGTAAAAAAAAAAAACTTGAGACAGTCAGACAGTTGATATCAATTATGGCCGAAAATTCTTAACAGTTTGGGACAAGGATGGATGGTGCTATTAATCGTGTGAATAAGGTAAGTAACACGCACCTTGAGGATAAAATTTATGATTTAATTGCTCTAGTTCGTCAAATGGCTGTAGGTCAATTGCAATCAGCAAAAGTGTGCAGAATATGTTTATTCTCCGGACATCCTACAGATATGTGCCCTATATTATAATAAAACTCTCTTCAAGAAGCTAACCTAATAGGGGGCAACGAAAGTATAATCCTTATTCCAATTACTACAATCCTAGATGGGGGATGGAGGGATCATCCAAATTTGAGCTATGTGAATCAAGGAAGTCAGCAACGAAATCAACCTCACATTTTTAAGCAATCTCAAGCTCCTATATATGTTGAACCTCAATCTTCAAGTTCAGGTATGTCTTTAGATGAGATTGTTAAGACGCTTGCTAATAATACTCAACAATTTCAACAGGAAATAAGGGCAAGCCTTCAAAACTTGAGAAATCAGATCACTCAATTAGCCACCTCGGTAAGTAAATTGGAAGCGCAAGTATCGGAAAATTTACCTTCCTAAATGGTGGTGAATCCTAAGGAGAATGTGAGTGCAATGACTTTAAGAAGTGGTAAGAAATTTTAATCTGGAACTTCTTTAACAATGGAGATAGAAAAGCACGATGATGGAGAAAAGAAGAAAGAACTTCCAATTAAAGAATCAACAAAGGTACAAAATGATTCATCTTCATCAGTATCAATTAATGCATGCTTACCCCCTTTTCCTAGCAAGTTGGCTAAATCAAAAGGTGATGAATATGAAAGAGAGAGCTTAGAAACTTTTAAAAAGGTGAAAATCAACATACCACTTATGGAAGCCATCAAGTAAGTTCCGAAATATGCAAAATTCTTGAAGGAGCTGTGCACAAATAAAAGGAAGTTGAAGGACAAGGAGAGAGTAATTTTTGGTAAGAATGTATCAGTTGTAATAAATAGGAAATTACCAGAAAAATGCAAAGATCTAGGTATGTTTACAATTCTGTATGTTATTGGTAATAAGAAAACTGAGCGTCCCATGCTAGACTTAGGTGCATCCATTAATGTCATGCCATACTCAATTTATCGAGCTTTAAATATGAATTCTTTGCAAGAAACTAATGTGATTATCCAACTAGCTGATATATGTGCGACCTATTAGAGTGATTGAGGACGTTTTAGTCCAAGTTAACAGTTTGGGTATTTCCAATGGATTTTTACATCTTGAAAATAAATGATATAGTGTTGAAAATTTAGCTTCGATTTTATTGGGTAGGCCATTTATGAATGTAGGAAAATCCCGGTGTGTGCATTATATACATGTGGTGCGGAAAAACTATAAATTTTGTTCTAGGACTTTCCCGAATTCCAAGATCTATATGCCTATATAAGGAAATACTATTAAACCTAGCTGAAAATTTCCAATTCACATACATGTTCATAACACACATATATATAGGAATTCATGACATTTACACAAATCAATCATTCATATAATAACCATGTATCTTGTGAGTAGTCTCCTTCGTTCTTCGATCTTCTACTCGTCGGGTTGTCGCAAACCACAACGACCAAAACAGACCATCTCCAACGGTATCCATGCAAAGATCGAAGAAACTAACTGAATCAAACTCTTTGATCCGAAAATGTCTAGAACAAAGACAAGAGTGCTAGCTCTTTTCTTTGTTCTATTGAGAGCAAGATCATGGAAGCAAAAAGGAGAGAAAGAAGATGAGAAAGATGAGAGAGTTGGGTAAGAAATCGTGAAGAAGAAGATTACTAATTCATTTTCACGATTCACATCTTCTTACATGCTTTTCATTTTTGTCTTTTATTCATTAAAGACCATAAATGAAGCACTTTAAAGAAACCTCCCTTCTTCTTCCACGTTGCCTATAGCTTTATATATATATAAATGCTAAGGTGGTTCAGTCACACTAGGATTGGTCTTATTGAGTCCTGGGTGTAGAAAAAACATCGTAGACTTGTTTCAACAATATTGATGTCACGATCTCATCGGGATCCATTTGGCTCTATTGCTCTCCATATAATAGATCTCTATCTAAAACCATTTTGCAAATCCTTCGAGTCACTCTTATGCGTGCGACCCATTAGGTTCCTGATTATGTTGGTCACTTAGATTAACACTTAATCCAAGCAAGTCATGACCGGCGTCTAGCAATACATCATAACTCCAATTGAATAAAAAGTAAGTGGTTTAATGAACGAACCCATGCTCTTCATGAACCATCTCACGAACCCTCCTATAGACAATTGTTGTGCAATTCGTCCTTTCACCATGATATATCCCACTTGGTTATAAGTACGGGCAAAGTGTCAACTATCACTAGACTGACTACGTCAAATCTAGCCTGAGTGATATCAGTCCTCGTCCTGAGACTCATTACGCTCTATGTTAATGACGACATTCTTCATAATACATGTACTCCGACTAGAGGTTTCCAAGTAATGACTCCGACAAGAGGTCGTGGGTATCATCTTCTGCTATCACAGAAGTGGTGAATCCTCTATTGGTTACTCAATTACCTTCGAATACTTCAAGTTGTACCCAATCACCAGCCTATGAGCAACCTCTGTAAGGTAACAAGGAATGGAGTCAAAGCACATAATCAATATCCAAAATATCCTTGAGTACCTCAAGTCTAAAGATACTTGCACCATTACTATAATGAGATTATTACTGACATTAGAATAGGACATCCATGTGATGATCTCATAGTAGGTCATCCAATCTGCTTACTACCTCTAGAAAGAATCCACATCTCAACTTTAAACATCTCAATTTTACAGTTTATGAGATCCACTGCTTGATCAAATCAAGCAGTTTGATATGTGCTAGTTTATCTAGATTAACGATATCTAATCTCATTAATCCTATGACTAGGGATAATTTAGATACTGACAAAATTACACATGGTAGGAATCTCAGTAATATAATTGCATCATAATTTTCTTCATGCTATGTCATATATCATGGACTTCATTAATTTGCTTATAAATCAATATCAATTCATAAATAATGAACATCAAATTAATGAAATTTGCTTTTCTTTATTATTGAAATTAACGTTTGTACATAAATTTGTACAAAATGCACTAAAGACGGTTGTCTTTAAGGCACTAATCTAACACGATGATCTGATTTAAGAAAAGGTAGGTGGAGAACTTTAGTTTCTTTGAACATCTCAAGCCAACTCGTCAAACATACCGCCTTGTCTAATCTGGTAAATTTGTTCTCTCTTTTTCATGTAAAACGTGACCCCGAGAAACCAAGATCATGTAAACTACAATGCTGGACAAAATCCTGAAAATCTTTGCTCATGACTTGACATCCACTAGCACCACCTCTTCGATCATCCTGCTCCAATTTTGCATTGAAATCTCCTCCTAATAACCACGTCCTTGTAGTTGCTTGAGCAATATGCTCAAGCAAACTCCATAGATGTTTTCAGACTTGATAGTTAGGACTAGCATATATAAATGTGAACATAAAGGAGCTGTCATCCTTCAAATTTCGCATGTGAATAAACTGACGATGCGCTATTAAAATAGTGACGTCCACTTCCATATTCCACAGCAACCATATGCCTCCTGAGAAACCATCCGCTTAAACTCTATACAAATTGTCAAAACCCCAACTATGAATCACCTCGTCCACTCAAGCCCCACTAACTCTTGTCTCAACAAGGACTACCATAAAAGGTTTATGAACCTGTATATAATTTATTAAAATAGGTTTGAAGGTCTTGCCTCCAACCCCCTGGCAATTCCATAAGAGAATAGACATTAAAACTATTGTACAGATAAAGAGATAAGTCACTCTAAAATGTGAGCACCCATCCCGTTGATGATCTGAATGCCACCTGCGTTAATATCTTGAGTCTCAGACACCACCTCCACTTGAGAGTGAACACGCTCCAGTTCCACTATAGCATCCATATTAATGTCAAGATCAGGATGTCTTGCATACGGCAAAACAAAATTGCCATGTTTATTGATCAATAAATTCCCCTCTGAAATCTCCATATCACTATTAGGGTCCCCACCATCTATTCCATTCATAGTTGTAAAGGATAAGGAAGCGTTATTAACAATTACTTGTCAATGGTTAGGGATTTGAACGGGTGCATGAGAGCCCGTCCCACATTGCATGGGCTTTCAAACATGAGAGGCGTCCTCCTTTTGCTTGTATAAGGTGGCATGAGCAGACCGGTAAAACACTCTTGCCTTTAGCCCTTACATTAAACCTTATTGTTGGCCCAACACTTTTTTGGGCTTGAAATGTCATACCTCTCCTTACATTTGTCAGTATTTGCCCGATATCTTGTCTACCAGTTGGAATAGCTGCCTGATTTTTCTCCACATTAATAGGACTACTAGTTAATTCACCTAGTACTTCATTATCAGAAAGTATAGTGTATCTTGAGCCACAGGATTCCCCCCGAATTTTCTCATGCTTTCCCTGATTATTCTCCTTATTTGCAGGTCGTCTGATGCATCTCTGAACTTAGACCCAAGGGCCGTAAACCTCCTTCCTACCAGTAGCTGTCGACACAGCCCCTTCCACCACCAATGGAGTATCCTTGTTCTTATCACCATTTCTTTGGGTTGCGTCATTCAACACCTACTGTTTGGAAGGACGGGCAACCGTAGCATGACCAACAATACCACATGAGAAGCAAATTTGTGGAAGGCCTTCATAAGCAACCTTTATCTCCTCACCATCTAATTCAATTCTAGACCTTAAGGGGACTGTGATGTCCACATCAACCACTACACGTGTAAATTTGCCTCTTTGTGACTTATTTGTGGTGTCATCTATCTTAATAGTACGGCCTACCAAGTTCCTAAGAGCTTTAAGGATTGATAGATGATATCGAGATATGGGTAATTCAGGAAATCTAGCCCAAACCACTATACTTGAGATCTTTCCGTAGGAAGGTTGAAACTGGGGTTGCCATGTTTGGACTGAAAGAGCATACCCCATTATCACCCAAGGTCCCTTGGTTAAGGCTTCCCAAAAATCCTCCTATTCAATAAATATGACTAGAAAAAAGTCATAATCTAGATCTACAATCTTAATAGGACCCGAAGGACTCCACAGAAATTTTAGTCTGTTACACAATGTCTTATACCTAATATGGCGCCCCAATAACTTAACCACCACAGCTCTTTCCCATTATTTGTCCAGTTGATCCTTAAAAGTGGTAGAGAATTCAATAGCAGAACCAAACTCTCCTTACAACATATTAATATCTCCCTCTTCATAATCAACAGGTTCCTCCTCGGACCATTGCAAATCCTCCTCTTTAGTCTCCTATGATCGCCCTGTTACAGCAATGTTATAGCTAGGGCGAGGACGTGGATGTAAAGGAGGAGGTTTTTCTTCACGTTCACGTATTCGAACTTTCTTTGCCGTATGGCTGTCACAGGTTTTATATTCTGTAAATTTTCTTTAATATTTTTTAAGAACTTGATAAATTCTATAATTTTTGGATTTTTTTATTATATAAAATTTATTGGTTACAGGTTTGTACTTATATGGTTTAATAATAAATAGGGATAATAAAGATTTTACTTTCTCATAATTAAGAACTTGTCATTGGTGGGTTTTCTAAAGGGTAGAGATATAGATTTCGTACCGTATCGCCCGAAAAATGGTATAAAATTAACGTTTTCAATATCAGTCGTTGGTACCAACTAGTATCAAAATTTTCGTCTGCCGATAATTAAAATATCGGCCAAATACCTATCGATACTGTAAATTTTTAAATCTTTAAGGACTAAATTATAAAAATAAAAATTAAACAATAAAAAACAAACTCATGCAGTCAAGGACTAGATCACCCATTTCATCTCTCTGTCTCTCCTCTATACCCATTTTCAAATTTTCATTGTTGATCCCCTCCTGCACATAATTCGACTTCTCACCATGAGAAACCAAACCATTCACCTACAAAAAAAAAGCTGAAATATAAAGAAAGAAAGTAACTCTAAAGGAAAACAACCATATTAATGCAAGTGAGGCATAAGAAATTAGTGCAACTCCCACCAACAATACACTGGCAAACTTACATGCAAAAGAGCAAAAGAAAAATAAGTCAAAATTACCCAAAGATTTCAACTAAGCCCCGAACCCACGACTGCATTTCATTGAACACCTTGTAATCTCCTTTAAGAGTTTCTAATTTTGACTGGTGTGAGTCGTTAAAGAGGTAAATGGGTTTGAGAGAACAAAGAACTCTGAATGAATCAAACCTCGCAAGTGCTTCCTCTATCCACTAGTCCCATGAGCTCTAATCCATCTCCGTAGGCCAATTTAACAATGGAGACAAACAAAGAGAGACGACTGTAATAGAAGTAGCTTGGTGACTGTTAGACAACAGTTAAGACGATATGGAGTGCTTATTTTTTATTTGTTAGACTCTTAACCAGAAGAAGAAAAAAACACCTTTTTAAGTAGGAATCAGAAACTATTTTATGGTAATTAAGAAAAACATATTATTTTTACAATGTATAAAAATTTTAATTTAAATTTTTATTAAAATAAAAAGATGATATTACAAATATATGAAAATAATATTAATCAAAAATTGATTTTTTATTTTAAATTTTTATTATTATGACTTTTGGAGATATAGTTGATGTAAAATTATAAATTTTATAGTATAATATATTGAAGGACTATTTTGCAATTTTAAAAAAATTTAGGGATTATTTTATAAATTTAAATTTTTACTCAAAACGGTATCTAATATTGACAATTACTGGTACAATATTGTACCATAATCAAATTTGGTATTAGTATCAGTACGATATTCATAACATGACTAAAGAGCTCACATGGAACCGTGTGTGAAATATTGCAATGTTGTAAAAATTGCATGGAGAATGGGAGATAGTTGTTTTTTATAAGTGGTAAAGACTTTAGTTACGGATTTTGCACTGATTTGACGTGGGTAAACTCGTTGCAAATGTGGATTCTGGTGATTTTGCATTTACTATAGCTAAGGCTTTTGACTATATATGTGACGCTCCAAAATTAAACCACAATTTAGCCAAATATTTTTCAATTATATCATTAATTACTAAAATCTCATTAATCTCAAAAATATTGTCTATCATCCATAAAAATTATCCATACAAACATATTCATCTCAAAATGTAACATTAAAAAGTATAAACAATAAAACAATACAATTTAATATGTTAGCTCCAATTAGACTCCACACTATCAATCATTTGCACTAAAGTTATTAGCAATCTTTCTATCTAAAAAAAATAGCGCAAGAGGTGAGCTATATAATCAATAAGGGTAACTTAACTGCACCTCTAAAATCAAATAACTCAATATATGTTGAAAATAGTCAAATGATAAAATATAAATAAAATACCAAAATATATAAATAATACTCAGTTTGTCCAAGCACCCAATCTTCCAAAATTTTTATTGTTATTAATTACTAATACTAATATTATTTTTTAATAATTATCATTTATGTTATACCTCTTTATTAACTAAATTAATTAGGTCTCGATTAATCTAGTAGACTTACATTTAGTGATCTATTGGCTTATCTTTACTCATCATAATCAACACTAAATGAAAATGTAATCAGATGTATAAATATTGACACAGGGTATCTCAATTCCTCAACTTAATCTGGTACCCCGATACCACTTTAACACCTAGCTATCAACATAAGAAATTCCTAAGACTCAAGAGATGTTGGTACTACTCTAGTACCTATTCATTGGTATGAGGCATCCATAGGACTCGTGATCTCTTAGTACCTACTCTATAGACGTGGACCTAGCCACAGCTTGCTCATATCTCAACAATTCATCAATTTATGACCATCGAATATAATATGTCCTTAGCAAGCCACATATTCACAACTTTCATAATCTATTCTCAAACCATTATAAACAAGTCTCTTATCTAATTTCATGAACTCGATTTATCTTACTCTAATATTCTTAATTATACTCGTGAACAACTAACAATTATAAATATCATATTTTTTTCCAAGTTATTGGGTGACAAACATCATAAAACAAAATATAAACACTAAGTATTTTGTATTTTGTCAATTATTTAATTAATAAATAAAATTCTTGCAAAATTCATGTAATTAAAAAATATTCATAGTTGATTATTAATTATTAATTTAATTAGTTACTAATTCAAAATATGGTTTACCATAAAATAATTTATCAATAACAAGATTCACAATTTATGAACCGTACACAAATATGAGAGTATAATTTAAGGTTAATCTTACTTGATTTTTGGACTCAGCTATTTTGATTGATCTAATCTACTCCCTAATACGTCCTTCGAACTTAGACATTTAAAAAATTATATTAGATTTTATTTTAAAAAAATCCAAACTCAATTACAGTTAATAATCCAAAATTACTTACTTTTACTACCTCATTCTTAATTATTAAAAATATCTTTACTTTATCTTACCACTATAATTATTAAAATGCCCTTAACTATTAAAATATCTTTATAAGAGTTAAATTCCAAATTTACCCTTAAATGTTCACATTTCCTATTTTCCCCTTAATATAACTTAAAATTTCCTAGAATTGTTTTCTTCTTCACCCTCTCTTCTTTTCCTAACCTCCTCCTTTTCTCATTTTTCAACCACTTATTTTCATTTTTCCAATTTCATCAAAATTGTCACTACAAACAATTAAAACATAATTCTAACTTGAAAATAGTTTAGGATGATTAAAAATCACTAATAAAATAGATGAAATTTATCTAAAAATCATACCTATATGTAGTTCTATACCTTTTCAATAGATTTGTGGGTTGTTAATCTCCATAAGTTTCTCTCTAATCTATTGGAAAATAAACTAAATGAGGAAATACACGAGAAGAACTTCATATGTAGGATAAAGATAGTGTTTTGTACATTTACTACCTGGAAACATGTAGAAGAAGAAAGAGAATGGAGCTTTTTTTTTTCTTACTCCCAAGAAAATCAAGCTAGTATCCTCATCTCAATAAGACAAGCAAGCAAGGTTTGGAAACAGAAAGGGCTTTATCTGACCCACCTACTGTGATATATATATATATATAAATATCTCCTCCTCTTTTTTTATTTTTATGAGTTGGGGTGGGTTTTATGGGCTTTATAGTTCTCCTCCCTTAAAAAAATTGTACCTGAAATTAAATTATATACCTAAGGATCCAAATAATAAGGATACTGACATTGAACTTTGTTCTCTAATCCTAAATAGCCTTTATCAGAGAACGATGATGACTCCACAAAACTCATATAATTGAAATCTTATGTCTCCTTAATTTCCTAGTTTGTCTATCCAAGATCTCCACTGACTCCTCTTTATAAGTCAGATCCTTTGTAACCTTGATTTCAGACCTCGATATAGCATGGCTAGAATCTGATTGATAACATCTAAACATCGACACATAAAACATGTCATGAATTTATGACAACTTTGGAGGTAAGGCTAATTTATAAGCTAATGACCTCATATGTTATACAATCTAATATGACCCGATCTATACTAGACTCAACTTTCCTCTCCTGCTAAACCTTAAAATCCTCCTCTAAGGTGATACTCGTAGAAATACCATAACTCCAACATCATACTCCATCTATCGACAATGTTGTTTAGGTTTTTGTCGATCCTAAGCTGCCTTCAAGCATCACCTTACCAACCCCTATTTTCTCCATCATCTCCTAAATCAACTTTGATCACTCTGATAGTTTGGCACTCTTCATATGCCAGTATATTAGATCTTTACACCACCTACTATATAATGCCTCAAATGGTGCTATACTGATGCTAAAATGATAATTATTATTATATACAAATTCGATCAAATGTAGATATATATCTCAATCACCTTAAAAAGTCAACACACAAACTCTTATTATATCCTGTAATCTCTGAATTGTATGCTCTGATTGCTCATCTGATTGAGGGTGAAATACAATACTTAAATTCAACCTAATCCCTAAATTTGTCCGTAAACTCATCTAAAATTGGAAAGTAAATTGTAGATTTCAATATGATACAATGGACAATACAGTCCCATATAACCTCACAATCTCATCAACATTTAACTTGGTGTGCTTATCCTAAGGAATTTATTTGTTGTATAAGAAAGAAATGAGCAAATTTAGTCAAACTATCTACAATTACCTAAATTAAATCATGTCTATGTTTGGTCCTTTTTTAACGCTACCACAAAATATATCGTAATCTTCTCCCTCTTCCATGAAGGAATGAATAATGCTTAGTTTCCCTAATAGTGCTTGATGCTCTGCCCTGACCTACTAAGAAGTCAAACATATTGGCACAAACTCCGCCACATCTCTCTTCATCATCAGTTACTAGTAATAAAGTATTAGGTTCCTATATATTTTTGTAGTACTAGGATGCATAAGATATAGTACACCATAAGATTCCCTCAAAATCTCCTCTCATAGTCCATCTGTATCTAACATGTAAACCAGTCTACCAATCACTAACAATCCATATATTCTCGCTGAAAAGTTATTCTCCGTTGCACTCTCTCTCTCTCATATGTATCATATGAGAATCTCGAGCTTGTGCCTCTTGATCCTATCTTCCAAATCCAATTGAATATGTAATGTTGCCAATAAACCACTCAGATAAATATCTCCAATCTCATATCCAGTGCCCTCAACCCCACCAATGGTGTCATACTATCTGCGCTCAAGCTGGCCATCACACTTAAGCTTTTCTTACTCAAAGCACCTGTCACTACATTAGCCTTCCTTGGATGATAATCAATAGTACAATCATATTCCTTTACGGGGTGTTTGGAAAGGTGTGAATTGAATTCAATTCAGGTTTTTGGAAACACATAAAAAGAATGAGTTCAATTCATGCATGTAATTGAAACCCATCTGCTTTATAAATTGAATTCACTCCTCCAAGCATAGGAGAATAATTACATTGAAGCTTGAGGAAGAAATCTTTGAACAAAAAACTGTTGTTTGTTGCGGGTTTATAATCAGACATTCATTAAAGTTTATTTATTTATTGTAGGTTTTTATTGAGTCTAATTTTTTGCCCTATATTTCTCATCAAGAATCACTCTATGCCATTCAAAGGTAACGTCTTGCTCTTTTGCTCTTTCATTCTTTAAACTACTTCGCTTGTCACTCTCTTGTGCTTCACTTGATTAGATTCCAAAAACTATTAATTAAAATATTATTAATAATTAATTAACTACAATATAATTAAAATATAATCAATTAATTAATTACAATATAATTAATTAAAATTAATTACAATATTTTAATTAATCAATATATTGTAATTGATTAATTACAACATACTTAATTAAAATATAATAAAATTTATTTCTCAATATTTTTTACAAACCTACCACTGTTAATGGTAATGGTAATCATTCCTTCTTCTTAACCAATCATCATAATTATAATGATAATATTCATTCTCATTCCTCACTATATTCATTCTCATTCCAAACAGTGCAATTGAATTCATTTCTAATATTACTGGGTTTGTTCCAAATAGTGTAAATTGAATTCAATTCAATCTCATTAATGTAATTGAATCCAATTCGTTAATGAATTCAATTCGAAAGTTTCCAAACAGCCTATACAGGTTTCGTGTACGAGAAAAAAGCATGCGATATTAGAAGTTCTTCTATTAATTAACTTTAAATATTATTATGTATTAAAGTTTTTATTATTGATTCCATTGACAAATATCTTCCTCAGAACATTTTTCGAGCCTTGACGTGTCTGTCATGTAGCTATGGTTGCCTGTATTTGTACTAAGTACACTTGCCTAGTTTTCGTGGCTTCTCTTTCCCTATGGGGAAGTACATACCTAATACGCCAAAGGGACGTTAAAGGGATTGTGTTTGACTCTGTCAGCTAAGACCATTGAATATTTTAGCTAATAATAATTTGAATTGAACGTTTGATATTAATCCATGTATTATATAATTTTTATTTATTTTATTATAAATAATAGGTTCTTGTATGATGAAAAGAACTTGCCTAAGTTGTGATAATCAATTGTATTCAAGTTAGTAAAATTAACTAACTAGTAAAACCAATTACAAATTGGTTAACTAGTATATAATCATCTTTCATCTTGTATGATTAGATGACATTATCCTAAAAAAGAAATAAAGGAGAAAGTTAAGGAGGAAATTATATAGACAGGGTTCGTTAGACAAAAGAAACATTTCTTATCTTTTGTGACATTTGTAACCAATATATTCGAAAGAGTAAGAGAAAATGTGGTGAAGTTTTTTGTCAAGGGTTACCATAGAAGAATGTGGAGGAAGAGTTTCACAAAACGACCAACTTACTATAGGATAAACATAAACTTAAAAACAAGTTTGATTGGATGAGAGCTAGAAGGGGTCATTGGAAATAGTTGAAAGGGAAAGAAAAAAAATTAGGATGAGACTATGATAAAAGAACAATCGGTGCCAGTGAGGAGTGGTGGACTTTGAAGATTAAGGTTAGCCTTTTTCCTCCAATTTTAATTTATCTTCCTTTACTTTAAATCTAAGTAGTTAATTAAATAATTTATATGTAAGTTATTTATATATTTTTTTATCAAATAACGTTAATTTTAAAACATTTAAAGAGAAGGGCATGAATATGAGCTTGAATGTAAGTTGGATCAGCTTTTTGGATGTTTGGCCTAAGGGGAGATTATATTTTGTGTTGTAGCTGACCCTTCACAAAGACAATAAGAAGTTGAGGAAGTGTATGTTCCTTCTCCATCTCATAGTCATAATGCCTACCGTCAACCATTAGGTTATCATGATCATGACAATATGAATGAAATTAGCGATCTAAACAATTACCATGTAACTGGTGATTAGGAAGAGGTATGGAGTGAACCTACCCTGACCCCTACATATACTCTTGTTGCTAACCCTAAGCTACACATGGTGAAGGGAGTGATAGAAGAAGATGCAAAAGGAGTTTGGAGAGTGATAGTTTACAAAGTCACAAGAGTGCAAGAACTGATTCCATTAAAAGGGTAGAAGGATCTGCAGCAATGTATGAGAAACTTGACAATATGATGCAATTCATTCAAGAGAGATAGAGGGAAACAATGGAGATGAATACTTCTATTATGAAAATGTCAAACAAGATGACTATTGGTGAATCACAGAGTATTGGTGTTGGTCCATCATATTATGATGTTATAAATGCTATCGATGGTACACATATAGCGGTAGTTGTTGCAGAGGAGGATCAAATGCGATATAAAGCATGAAAAGGAATAACTACTACAAATGTATTAGCAGCATGTGACTTTGACCTACTATTGCATATGTTTTAGCGGGTTAGGAGGGATCGACACATGATTCTTGTATTTTCCTTGATACAATCAATAATCTGAGACTTAAATTTCCAAAACCACTGATAGGTAGTTTTAATATTTATAGGATTTGCTATTCCTGATTTAGACTTTTATGATTTCATTCATACTAATTATATTGCGTCTATGGACAATCAGGTAAATATTACTTAGTTGATAAAGGTTATCTGAAAAGAGAAGGATATTTGACACCTTACACAAAGACAAGGTATCATCAATCGAAGTTTTGTGGTGCAAATTCAAGAAGATCTCGAGAAGTTTTTAATCGAGCTCATTCATCATTAAAAAGATGTATTGAGAAGGCTTTCGGTGTTCTTAAGACTTGATAGAAAATATTGGAGAAAATGCCTAAGTATTCATTGAGGGATTAAAATAGAATAATTTATGCAGCTTTTGCATTACATAACTATATTAAAAGAAGCGCAATTGGCAACCTCGCTTTTAACATTATCGATCAAGGTCGTAAATTTATACCTCCAGATGTATTTGAAGATGTTGAAGTTAACTCTAAACAAGAAGGCGTTGAAGAACAGAGAACTCGAGAGATGACAACTATTCATTATAATATTGCTTCTAGTTTAATGGTAATTAGACGTCGTTCTTAGATTATTATAAACCTTTGCTTTAAATGATGGGATTGAATTTTTTTTCTCTATCTAAATTCTTATAAGAATATTCAAAGAAGTACTAAGATTTAATGCCCACGTCCTTATAAATCTTTTATTTTAGGTCATTCCTTTGTAAGTCATTTTACATATAAGCAGCTAATACTAAAAAATTAATTTTACCAAACATCTTTAAATAAACAGTTGATGTTATCCACTAGTCAAATTAGCTATATTAATACACTGTCAAATAACTGTTGATATAATTAACTAACAACTAATGCAATCCGTTGATTGCCAAACAAGGCCTAAATCACTTAGATATGGCTCACCGTCTAAGAAAGTTAAATGCTATGTTCTGAGTTGAAGGGTCTCTTAATGAACCATAATTCCACGACTTGAGCTTAAAACAAACAAACTAGTTTTTGGGGTGTCTTTTTTCTCATTACATCTAAAAAAAAGTCGAACAAACACTATTAATAAAAACGCACAAATTTAAAAAAAATGGATACTACACCAATAATCAGACAAACAGGTCGCCAACTTTAAAAGAGTATAAGCTCACAAAATATATAAACACTAGTGAATAAATAAGAAATAATTTTCTTGTCATAAAATATAAAGTGAGTATATTTCTTAATCATGTTATAGGAAAATATTAAACTATAATTTTATCTCTTTATTTTGGTAAAACAAATAAAGTGAACACAATTAAAATATAAACATAATTTTTGGGAATGACTAATAGCTTTAAACAAAGTAAAAAAGATTGCTTTTTAGAGAATAATGGAGTATTAATTTAGAATTTATAATTAAGGTAAGGGTTCTTTTTTTAATTTAAAGCATAGTAAAGATGAGAAAGAACTTAACATGATAAACATAAAATTGGGGATTGTAAAATGAGTGACAGCTAATGGAATTGGATTTTTTTATATATTCCAAAAAAGTTTTATTTATTATAAATATATATTTTAGATAAGAATACTTGTTGGAGATTATATAATCAAATACTTAGTTATCTAATTTTGAGATTATTTGTAAAAAATTAAATATTAAAATAAATATTAGGTTACATACATGTTATGTTCGTGATACTAAGGTAACACATTTGAGAGAATCAAACTCAGTTCAAAATTGAACTTAAATAAGAGATGATAGATGTTAGAAAAATTAGAGAAGCTAAAGTGCATAATAAAAAGAATTATTTTGCAACCTCCTAGTAATTTATTAGTTTATACTCTCTGTTCAATTGTTTAGTTGTGATTTTTGTGACCTAATTATTTAAAGACTTTTTTTTGTCTTCAACATATTTATTTAATTACGTGATGTATACAAAAAATTGTATGGAATAAATGTATATTAAAAATATAATATAATAAGATTATAATTATGATATTAATATTGCATTTATATGTTATCTTTAAATTGTTTCTAGTAGTTGTTTTATTTAGACTAGATATTAATAAAATATAAAGACTAACGGATATTATATTGCTTCATTGTGAACGAAGCAATCACTCTCATAGAATAAAACAAAAGGATACATAAATAAATGTATAAATGCTTATTAGAGAACTAGTTCATTGAAATAATCTGATATGAAAATTCTATTTAAAACATTACTTGTATTTTTATGAAAATTCTCATTGCGATGATTATATATGTGATCTTTTGACTTAAGATATCTAAATTATCTTACATAGGAATTTATATATTTTAATACTACCTGTAACCTATCGTTGTTAATGATAGTTCAAACCTCATTCGATATAACATGAATTATATAAAGGTAACTGAGTAATTAATATATGATTTATTACTATACAGTAATTAGGGAGAATATTCTATTATTGTCGATTAGTATTGGTTTGGAAAATTATTGGACAAGATGGAATGGTACTATATAAAATAGTTTCCAAATGTCATTAATGGAATTAATTAAGAAAAGTAAAGAACTAATGTGATTAAACATTAGAGTTATGCTTTCTATATAATCAAAAAGTTGTATGATGAAATGATTAGGTTATACAGAAAAATTATGCACAAAAAGGTTAGTTATAATCAGTTTAACATTCCTAATATTTAGATGATCATGTTGTATTGCCAAATGTCAATATTGATCTATAGACATAAATTATTTAATTAAAGAATTAAAGATTTTAAATATTATTTAAGGTTATGACTTACATTGATTGCCAACATATTTAGGAACCTACTGGTTCACACATAAAGAAGGGTAAAAAAAATTAATCATCAAATATAAGATATTTGATAAGCAATGACTAATATTAGATATTGAATCTTATTTGAACCTAATTGTTATTTAATTAGAATTAATTTTAATTCTAATTAAAGTTTAATTGAAATTAGAATTATGTTTTAAATAAATTACTAAAAGATTTAAACCTTATTATAAATAGATGTTGGCTGTAGAGTAGCTAACACTCCCTATTTACTCCTCTCTACACTATTTGTAGAGTTTTCTCAACTAGTTCATGTGGATACTATAGAGGCCAAATATGTATGCAACTACAGTAGTTACGATAAACTAGTTTTATAAACAGTTTCAAGAAAGCTGCAAGAAAAAAACGATCAAGTCACATAATAAGGTACAATTTACATTTATATTTTATTATGTTTATTCATCAATCATGTTATAGAATTTAAAATGATCATGGCTTTCCAGAAATCAAATTAAGAAGTTTTGTTTTCATTATATTATATGCAAGGAATCCTTCTTAATTTTTCAAAAATGGTATCAAAGTCATCTTTATTTATGTAACTTTATTAAGATTGTTTAATTGTTACTAATATTAAATTTTAGAATTGAAATTATAATAGTTACAACCCTAATTATAAAAATTATATTATGATTTGACTAAGTATTTTTAGAATCTAAAAGTTTCATATCAATACCCTTTAATCCTTAGGCAATCCAATCATAATTGATATGATTAGCTAATCTATTTTTTAAATGAATCTATTTTTTAGGAACTAAAAAGGTTCATTCACATCTAGCATAGCGATAATAAAGGTTTTAAAAACCCAATTAACAAAACTCAAAGAACACAAAACATATTCAAATTTGAGTCATAAGACTTTAAATTTATTGTATCAACCAATAAATTGATTTGGTTAGAGATGATGATGAACTTATCGAAGGAGAACTTAGAATTCACAACTATCACCATCCAAAGCTTACAACAACTTCATCAAGCTATAGAACACCCCTGATCATCATTATCATATATAATGAATATAAATGAAGTTATTCTAGAAGATAATTGACTTATGTGATGACTAACAACTAGCTAACATACCTAAAATCAACAAATGGTTATCCATGCATCTTATTATTTATGTGGATGTTGTATTACAATAATGGCTATTTGGAGTATGATTAATGTAATCCTAAAAGTTGAATAAAGTTATTTTATATATGGACTAATTTATTTCTAACTTGAATAAATTAAACTTTATACCAAACATAAATTTTTAAATTGTTTTAAAATTTAAAATCAATAATAAAATTTAATTGATTATTATTCCTTAATTTAATTAAGATAAATAATTAAGTGGATTCTTAGTTTAAATTTTAGAAAAGACTTTTTTAGAATTATAATTAATTATATTACAATTATATTATAATTAATTAATTAGATTCTCTTACAATTAAGAAAAGTATTTTATTAAGTAATTAAGAAAGGTATTTCTTTATTAAATTTATTTATTTTAATTTGATTTGAATAAATTAAGTTTACTTTTTTATCTAGAGAGCTATTATTATATTTTATTTAGGAATTATTCCTTTATCAATTTGAATAATAATTTTCGGAATTTTTTAAAGAGGTAATTTCTTGATTAAAATTTGAAAAATATTTTCATTTATTAATTAAAAAATCATCCTTCGTTACTATTTTTTGAAAATAGTTTTTAATCTTTTAAGAAATCATTTTCTAATTAATTAAGAAACTAATATCTAAAAAATTAAAAGACTTTATTAACTAAATTTTTACTATTTTATTTATTTTTGAAAGTGATTTTCTTTAATATTATATAATAGTTTTCTACTTAAGGAAATTTTATTTTTTTGACTTGATTAGAAACAGTATCTTAATGAGATTAGAATGTCTGACTTAAATATTTTGAAAAGAATTTTTATAAATTATAATAAGTAAGAAGCATAATTTCTTGAAAATTATTTTAATTAAATTTTATTAAAGGAGTCAAGACAACTAAAAATAGCTTTCAATTGAATTTTAAAATTATTTTTAAATAAATTTGAATTTTTATTTGGATGAATGAGTTAATTTAATTTAATTATCCAAAGAGTTGGAAATATAATTTCTAGAGTCTGAAAACTATCAATAATTTGAATTAAATAAGTTTTGATATTTCTTGCGTATAGTTTGATTATGTTTGCATGAGAAATTGCATGCTTTAATTTTATATGTTTGATATATTTTACATGTATTTCTATGTTTGACGAGACCATTCAAAATTAAATTCCTTATTGAAATTTTTAAATACATGTTTAGAACATAATTGTTGTCTTCCCTTATCATAAGAATAAACCAGAGTTTTGTTTGTTGTTAGACTTGTTGAGTAACTCAATGTCACTTTAGCCTAAATACATTTAGTCTTATAAGAATGAATCCTACTAAAATAAATATGTGTAATTTGAGAGTAAACTTATGATTATATGAATTTAGAGGTAAGGCTAGGAATAACATAAAAGATATGTTTTCATAGCAGATGCCACTTAATGAGTCTGTAAGTCACATGGGATGTAATTAATAAAATTGTTATTTACCTAATTTAAATTTGGTTGGTTTGTTGAACAAACTCAAGACCAACTAAATTTGAATGGAATCATATCCAACTAGAGGGATTCAATTAATATTTTTGGGTTAGTTGTGAGAGCTATTATTTTGAGTAAAATTATCTGAGTGACCCCTATTTGATTGTCATGACATATAACCTATTAATTTTCCTTTTTTACATTTATATTCTTTTAGTAGAAATCACCATTGTTTAGTATACTAAGTACTAATGAATCAAATTTCTCAGATATAGGTTAGGTTTACGAAGATTTCTTAAAGTTAAAAAGAAAAGTTGTATGGTCATTAAGCAATATTGATATAAATTCATTTGAAAATTTGAAGGCAAAGTTTTAGAGAGATGTAAATATCATGTAGATGTCAAAATGTAATGATAGTTTAAGTTAACTAATGTCTTATAAACTTCATTGTCAATATGTAAGCTAAATGTCAACACCATAATAACATAAAACAAAGATGAAAGGTATAGTATCTTTGTAAGGACGCAACATATACCCTAGAAGTATTATAACATGTCTAGGGTATATTAAAAAGTGAACATAACAAATGAATTAAGTGCATCTAAGTATAGCAAGAGACATAATGGTATTTAATGTAAAAGATTTGGGTAAACGGATAATTTGTTCATTTTGGCATAAACATATCCCTGTAATTTGGCCATATCTTGGTTTGTAGACCTTCAAATTGGATAGTTACAATTGGAAATTAAGCTAGAGACATAGATCTAAAATTTTCATGAAGAACTGAAATTTTATTGTGCCTCTAAGATTTTTGAATTCTAGCTTGAAGTTGAGTTATGGTTGTTATCCTTGTTTTTGAATAGCCTATAGTGTTTTGGGTATAACTCCCGAAATAATTAACCAAATTGCATGAAATTTATTACTTTAGAAAAGTAAGACTTAGGAGAATGAAATTAATTGATAAGATTGTAGGCCAATGTAGGAAGTAAAGGAAGAAGAAGGACCAATATGCAAATTTTCTAAAGTTAACATATGGACCAATTGGATTAAGGCATGAGTGACCAATAATAATAAAGCATGTGTGTCCAATAGGAATTAAGCATATGTGTGAGTCTTGAAAGTTCTGGAATGCGCATATGGAGAGGGGAGATGCACGACATTTTGGGGTTCTAAGTTTAGATTGTTCTCCTCTCCATTTCACCTTCTTCATCTCATCATTTTTCGTGTAAAAAATCAAGTCAATCTTAGGTGGAAATCAAGGTAAAAGTTAGAGATTTTCTCTTCACCTTCATCTCTTCTTACTTTTCTTACGAAGAAATGAAATTATATGGATGAAAGTGGGAATAAGATGTAAATTTTTATGTTTTTAATTGGTAATTCAAGCAAAGCCGAAGATGAAGGGAAGGAAAGGAAATAGAAGATCTACTTTGTCAATTTTGAAGTTTAGGATTTCACTTAGTTAATTTCGGTATTTGTTTACATTTGAATGTGTAAAAAGATTCATTTGGATGTGTAATGGTTGTTGGGATGATACTTTGGTGCTATTTTGGTGTTAGCTTATATAGAATTGGTTGAATATGACGAGAGATTATCATGTAGTGGAATTCTGTCTTAGGTTTTTTTGAACCATTCACATTTTTTGAATCATAAATCAACCTACAAACCTCTAAATTTGGTGATTTTAGTTGCATATGAAAACTAAGACGTAGAAAAAGAAATCTTTATAAGAGACTCTTGACTTATTATTGGCTTTATGACTTTATAAATTAGGAAATAAAATGGTGATCTGATGCTGCCCCTATTTTGGAGTAACGTGTGATATTAGGTCTATAGCTTATATGTTAGAAGTCCAAATTGCCTTTTCTTTGACGATATGGAAATTACAGACATTGGGGAACCAATTTTTAGAAGACCAAGAAACCCAGTTCTGACTTTTTCTATACGCATATTAAACTCCATCATGTGATTTGTTCCTAGACTGATAGTTTGCCTATTTTTAGACCACATTGGAGTTTAGCTCAAATTGCATTGTTTTGAGTTTGTTTTTGTTTCCAATTTTTACCGAATCTTATTTGACCATTTTTGAATATGTATGAAACTTTTTGAACACCTAGAAATAAATGAAATAGGACTTACTACATATGAATTGGGAGACTAAACATTGGAATATAAGATTGAGCATAATGCATTCCAGAGAAAATTTACATGTACATAAATGATTTGTATGCATATTCATTACTCATATTTGTATAGTATGAATATACATATGTGATTTTGATACTCTTGTAATGGTGGTAAGCTATGAATTGCATGTATGAATGCAAATATAGATTTTATGACTTAAAGTGTATATCATATGATTTATTAATATATGAATTGTGACATTTGCAAATGGTTAAAGGGAATGTTATAATGCATACTCTATTGTCTTGGTTATGGATAGATAGCCATGCCTATAGGGATATAGTGTAGCTGCTACAATTTGACACATCGATGTCAATAGTTTGATACTTTCGGGTATCCACAGTTTGTTACCTTTAGGTATCAACAGTTTTGATATCTTTGGATATCCATAGCTCCCATTATCCATACTCACGGGAATGGGTAGGCATAACATAAAACGTAAATTAAATAGATATAAATAAGAAATACATTATGAAAACATAAATAGTAGGTATATAAATGACATTTGCATTTGTATTGACAATTTGAGTGTTGAATATCAATGTTTGAGTTTTGAAGGTGAATTTATGGTATATGAACAAAATATTGAAGCATGTTTGCATTATTTATTTGATTAAATATGCCATCATTATTTATATTTGTGCGATGTTCATATATGTATATGCTTAGCGGATAACTGTTATGAGTGGTCATCCAAACTAAGTGTTGCCACACTAAGCTATCAAGCTTAGCATAGGTGTTAATCCATGTAAGTCTAAGTCATAGGAGTGAGGTAAAGGGAACATCTGAAAGGACCAAGGCTAACAGATAGAAGAAAAAGGACTTTTGGAAGGAGTTTTTAGTTAAAGATGATTGTACATGTAATGGTTAAAGAAAATTGTATGTTTTCTTTTGGATTACCATGTCATTCATATATAAGGCAACCAAGTTCTTGTACATACATTCACGGCAATGCTATACATATGCGCGTTACAAAACTCCCCAATGCTTAACATTATCCTTTAATAATAGTAAAACATCTTTACATTTACATGGTAATCCGAAAGAAAACATACAATTTCTTTTAACCATTACATGTACAATCATCTTTAACTAAAAACACCTTCCAAAAGTACTTTTGTTCTATTTGTTGGCCTTGCTCCCTACAGATGTTCCCTATACCTCACTCCTATAGACCTATATGGATTAACACATGTGCTAAGCTTGAAAGCTTAGTGGGGAGACACTTAGTTTGGATGACCACTCACAACAGTCATCTGCCAAGCACATACATTCATGAACATTCATGAACATCACACAAATATAAATAGTGATGGCATAAGGATGGCATACTTAATCAAATAAACAATGCAAACATGCTTCAATATTTTGTTCATATATCTTAAATTCACCTTTAAAACTCAAACAATAATATTCAACACTCAATGATACAAATTATTAATACAAATGCAAATTGCTCATTCATATACCAACTATTTATGTTGTCATACTATATTTCTTATTTATATCTATTTACTTTACTTTCAGTCTTAGGCCTGCATATTCCTATGGGTGTGGATAACAAGAGCTGTGGATATCTGAAGATATCAAACTGTGGATACCTAAAGGCATCAAACTGTGGATACCTAAAGGTATCAAACTGTGGACACCAATGGTGTCAAATTGTAACGATTGTGCAGTATCCCTATAGGCATGCCTATTTATCCATAACCAAGAGAATAGAGTAGGCATTATAACATTTTCTTTAATCATTTGCAAATTTCACAATTCATATATTAACAAATCATATGATATACATTTCAAGTCATAAATTCTATATTTGCACTAATACATGCAATTCATGGCTTACCACCATTATAAGGGTATCAAAATCACACTTGTATAATCATAATATACACATATGAGTAGTGAATATGCATACAAATCATTTGTGTACAAGTACATTTTCTTTGGAATGCATTATGCTCAATCTTATATTCTAATGTTTAATCTCTCAATTCACATGTGGTAAGTCCTATTTCAATTATTTCTTGGCGTTTAAAAAGTTTCATATATATTCAAAAAGGTTCAAATAAGATTCGGTAAAAATTGGAAATGAAAACAAACTCAAAATAGTGCAATTTGACCTAAACCCCAAAGTGGTCTAAAAATAGGCAAACTATCAATCTAGGAACAAATCACATGATGGAGTCCAGTTAATCCTTAATATTCTTATAGAAAAGGTCAGAACTGGGTTTCAGGGTCTTCTATACATTTTTCCATCTGTGTTTCTAATTTCCAAAACACCAAATACCAGGCCATTTGGACTTATAACACATGAGCTATAGACCAAATATCACACGCTGCTCCAAAACAGGGGCAGCATCAGGTTACCATTTTCTATCCCAATTTCCAACATCTTAAAGCCAAAATTAAGTCAGATTCTCTTCTAGAGATTTATATTTCTATGTCTTATTTTTCATATACAAATTAAATCACCAAATTTAGATGTCTATAGGTTGATTTATGACCGAAACAATGTGATTGGTTCAAAAACAAACTAGACATAATTCCACTATACGATAATCTCTTGTTATATTCAACCAATTCTATACAAGATTACATAAAAATAGCACCAAATTATCATACTAGCAACCATTTCACATCCAAATGAATCTTTTTACACATTCAAGTGTACACAAATACGGAAATTAACTAACTGAAATCCCAAACCTCAAAATTGACAAAGTAGGTCTTCTATTGCCTTTCCTTCCCTTCCTCTTTGGCTTTGCTTGACTCACCAACTAGAAACATCAAAAATATACCTCTCAAACCCATTTCCAACCTTATAATTTCATTCCTTCATTAACAAAGTAGGAAGAGATATAGGTGAAAAGAAAATCCCTAACTTTTACCTGGATTTCCACCTAAGATTGGCTTGATTTCTTACATGAAAAATGATGAGATGAAGAACGATGCCAGTGGCTTCCCCCTTTGATTTGCCTCCGAAACATCGATTTTATATAAAAATCTAGGTTTTTGGGTTATGCACGGTCTCTTGCACAGGTATGAATTAGACTATGCATAATAAGAATTCGCAGAGTCTCACGACCGTGCGCTTCTTCCAGATTATTGATTCTCTGTTTTATGATTTGTTTTCATCTGATTTCTTCTCTTTTAAGTCTATGAAGACAATTATACTCTATAAATACACTTGAAATGAATTAAGTATCAAATATATACCGAAAGTATAATATATCATGCAATAATACATTAAATATGGAGTAAAAATATAGTCAATTAACCATTTATCAATTCTGAAAAAAGAAAAGATAGAAATCAACACACAATGGAATCCACCCCTTCAAAAAATTCTATTGTTTCCCCAATGTTGTATGGATTAATTTCTTTAGTTAACTGTTAGAATTTCAATTTTATTTCCTCATTTCATATTTTATTAATGTTATTGATGTTTAATCGTATAATTATGATTAATATTATGGTTTATCATATTATATAAAAATAGAATTGAGAACATATTTTTAACATAATTAAGGTCTTGTTTTTATGATGATTTGAATTTTTCTCACTATTAAATTTTCTTTCAGAAGAAATTGAACTTTTTAAAATCTCATTATTCTTTCATTGTTGCATTACCTTGTAATAAAAGTTCATAGCAAATTAGAAAAATTTTAACTTGTGAATAATGAAAATGCAATAAAAAATATTCAACATTATATTTATTTTAACTAATATTTAAAATGATTCAAAATTTATTATGTTGGATCCCGCTTTTAGGATTTTTATATTTTTATTTTATTAAATTATTATGCATGAAAATATATTAGAATTTATGAATTAGGAATTTTTGGAGTTTAATATGATATGTTATAAATTTCTAAGATGATATGAAATAAAGGAGTTAGTAGGAATTTTATGAATAAGGAAGGGTAAAATGGTAAAAACCCAAAAAAAATTGCCTTAAATGAATAAGACAAAAGAAGAGGAGATGTCATGAGTGTGAAGAAAGAAATTAAGAAAGAATCGTGGAAAAACGTAGAAGGAGAGAAGGAGAAAGAAAGGGAAGAAGAAAGAGAGAAAGGAGAAGAGAAAGAAAAGCTTAGGTGAGTTTTTTGTTTAATTCTTCTTGTTTTGAAGTAGAAAAAGAAGGTTTAATGTGAAGAAAATGAAGAAAGAAGTAGGTTTTAATATGAAGAAGATGAATATGATGAAGATGAAGATGAAGGAAGAAAGAAGAAGAAGAAGAGGTTGATGTTTTCTTTAGAGTATTAGAAACCTTAACTAGAACTTGGTTTTTCTAGTTAGATAGAATCAAGAATAGGTTAAGCTTAAGTTTATTTATGGATAGTGTGTAGCTTCATGCATGTGTGTTGATGAAATGAAATATGTTGTCTTAGGTAATCAAGAAAATTGCCAATAAGAGCAAGGAGAAGATCAAGCTTGATTTTGGAAAAATATCAAGTTGAATAGGTGGGTAATATATTTATAGTTTGTGATGATGAACTACATTGATTATGTGTATGTATGATGAGTATGTTGCTTTATTTATTGTGAATGTGGGAAAGATATTTCGTAAATGTATATTGTGTTGCATTGTGAAAATTTAATGACTTTGTGTGAATGAAAAGAAAAGATTTATGAAACATAAAAGCATGAATATAATGCGGAATGTATGAGCATTGTAAAAATCTGTTATGTGGGTGAGAGAGAAATCCGTTTCATTTGTCACGTGCACATTGACCTATAGCCTTCTCCCGGCTACCCGCTTGTGGCCACGAGATCTTGAGAAATTGAACTCATTTCGTCTCATGGTGTAAACTTCGGTTTCACCGTTTCGTTCCACGGAACTCTCGAGCCATAGTGTATACATTGCAATTTTGAACATGTTAAGTATTAATGTATTTTGAATGTTATGATTGATTAAAATTTTCAGCCCATTTGTTTTGTGATGATGTATTGTGTTATAAATGATTACTGTGTGGTCTGTGGTTCATTAGAATCGACTATAGATATATTAGCCACTGAGCTGTTCAGCTCACCCCCAAAATTTTCTACTCCTCAGATGAAGAACCAGCAGATCAATAGTGAGCTTTGCAAAGTTTTTGGCATAACTCCAAGGATCTCAGATTTTGTACCTAAGTTAGTGGCAATCACTTTTAGATGATCTTTGAAGCATGGCAGCATAACCATCATTGTATTATTTTTTTGATCATGTTACTGTTGCGACATTGTCAAGCAAAGTATGAAAATATGTATCACATTGATGTTGTGATTTGATAATCCTATATGTATGCAGAATTTTTATCCTATAAAATTGGTTGTGTGCTGAATGTTGGGAGATATTATGATGGTTTGGTTGTGGTAAATGGTGTAGCAAAGGAGTTTGGTATGTAAGAAACTCTATGTTGGTTCTGGTCCTTTGAGATTGGTATGAAAATTGTTTGTGTTTTGATGAGTGAAAACAGAAAATATGGTAGTGATGCGATCTGAAACTTTGAGTAATAAACTGCACTGATCTATGTAGATTTAGGCTAAGTGGTCTACATGAAAGTTGTAGATTATTCTTTTACCTTTCTAATTCTATAAAAATTGAAATTTTTGGATTTCAGTTGCAGAAGTTATGACCCTTATAAGGTAGCTGTGTTTGGGTGCATTTATGTATAATTGAAGTATGAATTTGGCTAAAATGGTAACTTTATTTAGATGATTAAACTGTATCGATACAGGTCGAATTAGAAAAAATTGTCTCATAAAAGTTGTAGGTCTTGATCTTAGCTTTCCAACGATATATAGTTTGTAATTTTTGGATTTCTGGATTGAAAGATATGTTGATTAGAAATAAGGATATCTAACTGGGGAAGTCACAATCGTGACTTAGAACGATCGCCACGTTCCCACAACTCACCGAATCGCGATAGCGACAGGGCCAGAAAAATTGCGATCGCAACTCAGCGCGATCGCGACGTAACACTAAGTTCGTCAAATTCGCGATCGCGACCATGAGACTCCCTGTTGTCCAAAAGTCGCGATCGTAACACAGTACGATCGCGACACTCATCCTTCCTCTGTTTTCCTTTCACACCCGTAACATGTTATGAATTACTTTTTTTTAAACACCCAAACCTTTATTATTTGTTTATTTTTGCTATGGAAAATTTTAAATTAAATTGTTGAGTATTATTTTTACTTTCCTATGAATTTTATTTAGTTAATCTGTTATTTGATATTATCCATTAATTATTTTATTAGTAGTTAATTATTTTTTATTAAATTATTTTTGTTTTTGAATAATTTAATTATATGTCCGAAATTATTTTATGATCCCACCACAAAGTTGCCGTGTATAGATTTAAATTAAATTAAATTGTTATAGTTTATTTTATTGAAATGTTCCCAACTATAATTATTATTGTAAGTTATTACAAATAAATTTACAATGGTGACACGTAGTCTCCATAAAATCCGTTCGGGGATCGAGGCCAACATGTAGTATATTGTTTCATTATTTTAAGATAACGCACTGACTTGGTGGAAGTTAATGAAGAGATTTTATGAGGCACGAGAGATGAATTGGCAGAAGTTCAATAGAGAGTTTAGAGACAATAGGGAGGAGTTCTGGAGTAAGGGCAAAGGAGATAGCATGTGGTCAGACTGGTACCTTTGGTTTAGGTAGAGTTTCTGGTAGAATTGGAAGTAGAGGTGGTGGTCGAGGAGTTGGATGTGGACAAGCAGTGGGTACAGGTACTAGTGGGACATACTTAGTATATGGTCAAACTCAGTTGAAGATATATCATATGATGAGGGAGGAGGCACCTGCAGTCGACGATGTCTTTTTCAATATGATTTTATTATTTAATGCTATAGCTTATGTGTTAGTAGACCCAAGATCTACACATGTGTACTAACATTAGATAGAAGTGAAGCATATCTAGCTCATATTATACATATAAGGAAGGTGAGTCCTGGGATAGAGGATATTCCTATAGTGAGGGAATTTTTAGAGGTATTTTTAGATGATTTATTAGCTTAACCGCATCAATAGGAGATATATTTCACCATTAAGACTATGCCTAAAGTTACACCAATTTTTATTGCACTTTAAAGGATGACTACTATTGAGTTACACAAGTTAAAAAAGCAGTTAGGGGAGTTGATGGAAAAAAGGCTTTATTAGACTGAGCACATCACCCTGGAGAGCTCCAATATTGTTTGTGAAGAAAGAGGATGATAGTATAAGACGTTGCATGGATTGTCGCCAATTAAACAAGGTGATGGTGAAGAACAATTAACCGTTGTTGAGGACAGATGATCTTTTAGATTAGCTAAGGAGAGTTGTCATATTTTTTAAAATTGACTTGAGATCAATATACTGGTAGTTGAGAATAAATATGTTAAGTATTTCCAAGATAGCTTTTTGTACTCAAAATGGCCATTATGAGTTCCTAATGATGCCTTTCGGGTTGACTAATGCTCCAGCTGTATTCATGACAATGATGAACATGACCTTTCAAGAGTATCTTAATCAGTTTGTTATAGTGTTCATTGATAATATACTGGTGTATTCAGGGAGTAAAGAATATTGATTCATTTTTTAAAAATAATAATTTAAAAAATAAAATTTAATTAAAATATAAAGAGATAAATAAAGAATATAAAATTTCAAAAATATAATTAGTTAGATTGTGTAATAGACCCGGACATTCCAGCAAAATACCTTCATTTATCACCTTTGGAGGTTCAGTCACCTCCCAACTGCTTAACTTCATTTCGATTGCTATTGCCCAGTGTATTATCTCTAATAACAAGAAACTGATCACGCACAATGGTACCTCCATATCCTATTCGCTGCATCCGAATACTGGCAGGCATCGTTTTTTCCTTACCCCTGTTTACGTTGCTATAGGACGGCATTGCATGCCACTCTCCATCTTGGTTTTTACTAGGGCCTATCCGTGGCAGTTTCATCTTGGATGTCCCTTCTCCATTCGTTTTTTCTGTCATAGCAGGGGGTTCAACACTCAGATCCATAGACTGTATAGCTTGTCCATAGAGCTCAGTCTCTTATACACCTTTGAGCAATCCTTCCTTAGCTAATGTTTTCTCATTCAGCTCTGCATCCTCTCCTTGGATAGGTTGCTACTTAGATCCCACACCATCATCAATAACCTCCTTGTCTCGTGCATCAACCCTTTGTACGCTTGTCCTGCAGCCATCATCTAACGTATCCTTCATTTGCTTCTTGTTATTCTTTGCAATGTTTTTACACTCAAAGGGGTTTGTCCGAATTTCTTACAAAGATAACAATAATTGGGGAAGGCCTCATATGTGACCTTTTGTGTGTATCGAAGGTCTCCTGACATTTTAACACCAAAGCTCATCACTGGCTTTTCTGAAACATCAACTTCAATCAAGATCCTAGCAAAACCAATTCTGGACTTTATGCTTGTAACCTTATCGGTGCATATAGGTTTTCCAACACATGATCCCAATTTCAACAACCCCCTATCATTCTATAACTCCAATGGAACATTTAGGAATTGCACTTAAATAGGTACCTCTATGAATTCCTTATAATCGAAAGAAAAGCAATGGGCAACTGTTTAAGTAATAAAGTTTTCCCAAATAGCATATATGGACCTCCTACTAGTACACTGGTTCGGTCTTCTTTCGTGCCAAACTGAAAAATTAACCAACCTTGATCATGTGGTAAGATCTTACATTTTACACGCCATCTACCAGTCAATCCTTCAAGTGCTTTCAATCCTGGAAATTGCTCTGTAAAGCAACCCACAAGATAGAAACCTCATTCTTTTTCTATATGCACTACATCCTCTTTGTCCATAGTGACCTCGTCATCCACCTCCAAAAACTCCAATTGTAATCCTTGTTTCAATTCCCTGTTATTTCTGAATAAGCTTACAAATGATGATTTTGTTTGGGCCTCATTCCTGACTAACTGATCAACAACTTTTTTGGGATCAGTAAATTTGTCAAATGCCTTGAGGGCACTATCTTCATTCTTCGTGCATTCCACTGAATCCATAAAATTAGTGCCATCATCCTCCAATTCAATGGTTTTTTCATCCTCATCATCGGAAGATGAGGATTCCTCATCCCCACTGTTCTTGTCCGATTTACCTTCAATCCTTTCCTCAACAACATTGCTCACAACCCGAGCACGAGACCCCACACCAGCCACAATGCCTAAGCTCTTACCTTGTATAATCACCCGTTTTATGCCTGCCCTAGGTTTTCCATCCCCAACATCCACTGCCTTATTAGAATTAGCGACACCCTGCACCCTAACCCTCTTTGCCAAATGGTCGGACGCCCCAACCCCTTGCATGCCATCATCCACACCTTTATTCAAAATCGTGGAATCTGTTCGATTTATTGAACCTGTAACCTGTAATCCAAACACATAATCGACCGTAACATCTCACCCCTTATGTGAGGTTTTATGTTGTTTACCCATGCCTAAGCACAGCTAAAGACCCCAGTAATCTTTACGTCATTAACACTAACAGGTAAAATCAATCTTAGCTTAAGGAGTAACCAAGAAATAACCAAGGAATCTGAAAACCCAGAATAACGTGTTGCATGCGACTCCTAGGGGAAAGAAGAAGTTTTTGCCTAGGAAGAGGTATCTCGCATCTCACACTTTGAGGACCCCAACAATCTTTACTCCGATAACACTAACATGTAAAATCAAACCCAGCTCAAGGAGTAAGCAAGAAATAACCAAGGAATCCAAAACCCAGAACAATCGAGTTGCATGCGGTGCCTAGGAGAAAGAAGAAGTTTTCGCCTAGGGAGAGGTATCTCGCGTCCCACTTGCTTGGTGATAATATACTGGTGTATTCAGCGAGTAAAAAATATTGATTCATTTTTAAAAAATAATAATCTAAAAATAAATTTTAATTAAAATATAAAGAAATAAATAAAGAATATAAATTTTCAAAAATATAATTAGTTAGATTGTGTAATAGAATTGAAAAAAAAATTCATTGAAAATTCAAAAAATTTATGAAAGATTCATGTTAAAAATCTAACTTCTTAAAAGAGGAGGAAGAAACTTGTTGTTTGTGGTAGGTTTTACATTCTAAAAAATATGGTGGGTTCTACATGTTTAGAAAGTGACTAAGTTATTACTTAATAAGTTTTTTTTTATAAATTGGCCTTTTTTCTTATAAGAGTTATAAGTACAAATTGGATTGAAAATCAAGACAATTCATATTTATTCCGGTCGAATTGATTGGTCCAATTTGGTTTTAAAATCATTGTCTTTAATATCATAATAGTTTAAATTTTAAAATATTAAAAATATAATTTAAACACATAATTATTATTAAATAGTTTTATTATTAAATAGATATTTGTGTATGAAAAGGTTATAATTGTGAAGGAAAAGGAAAAAGTGAAGATAAGCTAAAAAATTCAAATGTTGTACAATATATAAAATTGTTCGGTTACAAACAGAAAGGTGACAAAAACATGACGCTTGCAACGAGCATAGGACGGTCACCCGAGAAAACCGGGGGGCAGAGAGGTAAAAACATACCCTTCTCTTTCTCTATTAGCAATTTTGATCCCAAAATACCCATAAACACACAGAAAC
>JANIIA010000004.1:10251358-10273181 GCA_027478495.1 Erythroxylum alaternifolium | reverse complement strand
TACATTTCGTATTATACGTGGTATCAGAGCGATTACGTGATCGGGTTGTCGGAAACAAAGGTTTTTTAGTTTTTCATCTCATATGATTTTCTTCAGTTTTTGATTTGTTTTTCGGTTTTTTCTTATATAATTACGTAAAAGTGGTATACATAAGGCTAGCAATGAAAAACGGATCAAAAACAGACCAAATGGAGTAAAAAATGACATTACGGGATGCCAAAAAATCACCTCCAGTGGCTGTGGGAGAAGAAATGTCGAGTGTCTGCATTGCACGCGCCCGACGCCACTACAATAGCCCCGAATAGCGGCACCAACCGCGCTCTAACACTTCACTCTAGCTAACGACAGACGTGTGTCACACATGCGACCCGCAACCCACTCAACCATGAGCATGGGATGACAGGGGCCTATGTTGCAAGCGCCCCATCCGTCTGGACACGTAGACCATCAAATTGTGGACATGTGGCTGCGCGTGCAGTAGACGGGCGTATGCTCGTAGGGCGCGTGTTGCACAAGCGTCAGACGCATCCCTGACCACGCGCAGTTGATGTGTGTTGCCACGTCAGCCGTATGGACTATAGTACAAAAAAAGAAAATTTTCAAAAATTCCTATAAGCTATCTTGAGTATTTTTGGGTCAGTTTTCGGGTTGGGAAATTTTTTTAAATGATTTTCTAATTTTTCTGGATTTATTACATTGGTAATTAGTTTATGAAAAAGTTTTTAAAGCTTTTTTAAAACCAATTTTGAGTGCATGTTTGTACTCCGAACTGCACATAAAGGAGACACTTAAAGTTTTCTGTCTCGTGTAGTAAGTTCGGTATTCGAAAAAGTACAATAGACACTCTCATTGAGAATTTTTAAATAAAAGTCTCAAATAAAATTTAAAGATAATGTTTTCAATTTTTGTATGTGATTATTTGACTGTGAATTTGATTGTTGCATTTATAATTAATTTTCACATACGTTATGTTTATATAGAATGTGAGGATAACATAAAGATGTATCTCTTGCGTTTGTGGATTTTTCGGGGTATTGATAAGATTGTAGTCACCAAAGTAGCATTTCAAGTTAGTATTTTGGATTGTTCTACTTACATGTTGGGGGATGTCTCTGGCCTTATGTTTTGTTATTTTGCCCAAAGGTGTTGGCCTTACATAAGGTTTTGAGATGTTCATAAAGGCATTAGATAGAGGAAAGTAGTTGCTTAAATGATCTATTCACCCAAAGTTGGTAGCGTCATGAGAGTTGATGGTTTGTACTCTGTTCGCTTTTATACAAGTGTCTAATTGCATATATTACGTATTTAGACCAAAGGTGTTTCATAATATGTGTGATCGGATTATCAGTATAAATACCTTTTTAATGCATTAAAGTATCATTGTTATCCTACATTTATACTGATCTTTACATCGTCTTTTTTATTTTTTAGTCACCTTTTTAGTCAACAATAATGTTGTCACCATTGAAACCTTAAATGGTTTCAACTTCAAGAAGTACAAGAAGGATATGGAGTTTGATGCAGACGTCAACATGGCCATGCACATAGAGAGGCATCCCCCACTTACAAATGTCAGCTCAAAAGTTGACAAAGCAGCGATGGTGACCTGAGAAAGGTCAAATATGATGTGCTATTTGACCATTAAGACATCGATACCTGATCATCTGTTGAGTGGATTGCCAGACACGACCATAGCGAGGGAGTTCATGGACAACATATCCTAGAGGTACAAGGTGTCTTCTCATGCTGAGCAGAGCACCTTGATCAAGGAACTATTATCCATGAGGTACACTGGAGAGGGAGGCATAAGAGAATATATCATCTAGATGGTGCACCTTCAGAGCAGGCTGAAGGCACTAGATATAACAATCACTGACTCGCTTATAGTGTATCAGGCACTAAACACTCTTCCTCAAGAGTTTGAGATGTTGGCCACCTCCTATATCTCACAGGATGAGACCTGAGACATCAATGCCTTGATTTCCTAGTGTGTTGCAGTAGAGGAAAATATCAAAAGATCTCCTCATACAGCCATGTTTGAAGCTGCGAAGGGTAAGGGGAACGCTAAACCCCAACAGCTTAAAGGTAAGGGGAAGAAACTCAAACCCTCTCCTCAAATTTAGAGTGGGTAATCCAGCATTGTAAAGGGCCTACATGACCTTAAGAGTATGAGATGCTTCTTTTGTAAGAAGAAGGGACACAGAAAGTGTGATCACCCGAAGTACAAGCTATAGAAGGTTAAATAGGAACTGTCAGGTAACTCATTGGCCTTTATGATTCATGAATCCAACGTAGCTTTAACCACATCAAATTCTTGGTGGCTAGATAGTGGAGCTTCTAACAATGTTGCGTCAATGATGCAGATGTTCATATCCAGGAGAAGGCCGACTAGAGGGGAAGAGAAGCTGATGGTCAGCAACAATGAGGAGGTGGACATTTTGTATGTAGTAGATGTAGGATTAAACCTCGATATGCGGTTTATATTATATTTTCAAGAAACATTTTATATACTATCTTTTGGACGGAACTTAATCTATGTATCAGTTTTGGATAAGGAAGGTTATCATTTGTATTTGATAATGCAATTGTAAATATTCTATCAATACAAGACATATTGGAACTGCCTTTTTATCCTACGGATTATATAGTACGTGTCTTACTCCTAATGAAATATATACCTCTTCTTATATTGTCGAACCTGTTATTCGAAAGAGAACCTTCATAAAGGACACATTATACATGTTGTGGCATAAACGTCTTCGCCACATTTTCAAGAAGAGGGTTGAGAGATTGATAAAGGATAAAATTCTCCTAACTTTGGACTACAGTGATTTGGAGACGTGTCGATTGTTGTAGGGGTAAGTTGAACAACATAAGGAAGAAGGTGTCTGCTTCAAGTTTATTGGATCTCATACATACAAATGTTAGTGGTCTTTATACGATCACGTTGTACAATGCAAGATATTTCATGACATTTATAGATGATTATTCCCGTTATGTTTATGTGTTCTTGCTTGAAGAGAAGTTTGAAGTTCTTGATAAATTCAAGACCTTTAAGATTGAAGTTGAGAACCAATTGGAAAAATCAATAAAGATAGTCAGATTTGATAGAGGAGGGGAATACTATTGTAGACATAGGGTTACAAGACAAGAAAAAGGTCCATTGGCCATGTATTTAGAATCAGTTGGAATAGTGACTCAGTTCACTATGTTAGGTAGTCCTGAGCAAAATGATGTGGCCGAAAGGCGCAATCGTACCGTAAAAGACATGATGAGATCAATGTAGAGTAGGACTAACCTACCCGAATACCATTGGGGTGAAGCCATTAAGATGATATTATATATCTTGAATAGAGTCCCAAGCAAGTCAGTATCAAAGACACCTTGAGTTTTGAGTTGGAAGGAAGTCAAGCCTTGCACACATTCGTGTGTGGGACTGCCTTGCTGAGGTAAGGTTGTATATCCTTATAAGAGCAAATTGTAATCTCGTTCTACTCGTTGCTATTTGGTAGGTTATCCTGACCACTCTAAGGGCTATAGATTTTACTGTAGAGAAGGAGGGGCCAGAATAGTGGAATCATAGACGGCAAAGTTTCTGGAATATAATGTCTATGATGAGGGAGGATCCTCGCATTCTCCAGGAGATAGCAGAATGGATACTACGATTATTTCGTATCTACCTCTCATACAGTTAGCTCTAGTGGATAAAGGCCCAAGTACCATGCCTATGTAGGCACAAGAACCTATACTTATTCAAGAAGAGGTTTTTAAGGTATAAGAGTTTGTGTAGCTTTGTAGATCTACCAAAGAGAGGCGACCGACTATCTTATCATATTACATAATTTATTTGGGTGAGCAAGACTGACATTGGACATGTTGTGGATTTGACTACTTTTATAGAAGTCGTTTCTAGACCCCATGCTGATATGTGGTGGGAAATAATGAAGGATGAGATGCAATCTATGAGGTATAATAAGGTATGAAAGCTTGTTGATTTATCTCAACATTGCAGGCCTGTTAGTTGCAAATGGCTATTTAAGACCAAGAAGGACATACAGGGTCAAGTTGAGTAGTTTAAGGAGCGTCTAGTTGTCAGGGGATTCACTCAGAAAGAAGGAGTTGACTTCAATTTTAACTTCTCTCCTGTGTCCTAGAATGATGCATTTAGAGTGATTATGACAATAGTAGCTCATTATGACATGGAGCTATATCAGATGGATATGAAGACCGCTTTCTTGAATAGTGACTTTTATGAAGAGGTCTATATGGACCAACCTGAAGGATTTCAGGATCAGAATGCAACTAATAAGGTTTACAAGTTGAATAAATCAATATATAGCTTAAAGCAAGCTTCCAAACAGTGGTATCGAAAGTTTGATGAGGTTTTGTGGAGAACCAAGTCAAAAGATGCTTATACTATAAGTTCAAGAGGACCAAGGTCATCTTCATACTACTATAAGTCAATGATATTTTGCTCGTGTCAAATGATTTGACCATGTTGCATGAGGTAAAGCAACTTCTGGCCAAATATTTTGACATGAAGGATTTGGGTGAAACATCTTTTGTCCTCGTTATACAGATTCATCAGGATAGATCTCAACACTCGATGAGCCTCTCGCAAAGCGCATACATTGAGCGAGTGCTACAAAGGTTTAATATGGTTAAATGTAGACCTGTTGTAGCATCTATCTCTCATGGAGAGAGATTATATTTGGCACAGTGTCCAAAGAATGAGGTTAAGAGAGATGCTATGAGAAATGTCCCATATTCTAGTGTTGTTAGTAGCCTAATGTATGCTCAGGTATGCACTGGACAGGATATTGTATTTGCTGTTGGACTGCTAGGTCGATATTTAGCTAACTTAGGTATGGATCATTGGAATGCAATCAAACGAGTGTTGAAATACCTACAGGGTACCAAGGATTATACGTTGACATATATAAAAATCAACGATTTGAACCTCACAGTGTATATGGACTTCGATTTTGCTATGTGTCCGGATAATCGCAAGTCCACTTCAAGACACATTTTCATGTTGGCAGATGATGCAATATCATGGAAGAGTATCGAGCAGACATAGGTGACTTCCTCAACTATGCATGCAGAGTTTGTTGCATGTTATGGAGCTGCTATACAGGTGATTTAGCTCATAAACTTGATTTCTGAGTTGTCTATAGTGGATTCGATTGTTAGACCCATACGGTTATATTGTGATAATTTTGTTGCAGTGTTGTTCAGTAACAACAATAAGAGTATCACATGGTCTAAGCATTTGGAGGTCAAGTATTTGACCATAAAGGAGCTGATCCAGAAGGCTAACGTTGAAGTGGAGCACATCAGGATTGAGGAGATGTTAGCTGATCCGCTGACTAAAGGACTTCTCCCACTAGTGTTTGTTAGACATGTATCCGGTATAAGCGTGTTGAAGTCTTTAGGTAGCAGTAGTTAGGGATCACTGTATTTTGCTCCTTAAATGTTTGTATATTTTGTTGTATTATGACATTATGATTATTTATTAATAAAGATGATCATATTCTTTTATCCTCAGTAATAACTATTCTTGTATATAGCTATAATACACGTAGAAGTCTTAAGATTTGTTGATCTTAAGCATTTTAAAGGTCATTGGGCATTTATAGAGATTGACCTTGAGCTTATGTCATTAAACATATAAAGTTTATATGGATATCAATAAAGTTTCATATGATATAGGGGGATATGAGTTTTAATCCCATAAAGGTTCTCTAATGCAGTTTAACATTTGGTTGGAGAACATAAATGTTTTTTCTAATGTTGTTTAGCATCTGGTGAGAGGAAACAAGTTTTCTCTAATATTGTTTAGCATTCGATGAGAGAAAACATGATTTCTCTGCTGCAGTTTAGCACATGTAATTTAACATAAAGTTAGAGAAATCGAGATCGACTTACAGACGAATATGATGCGTGTTAGATTATAAAGGTATCATCCTAGTCTGCCACACTCTATTTTCTCATTCATGTTAGTAAGGTATTAGATATCTTTGATTATATTGAACCTGTGTCACAAATGATATATGTGTTTGATATTTTTTGGTATCAAAAGCCTTGCAGGACGAAATGTAGGACTTTCATTACCTTTGGATCAAATGTTTTTTTTTTATAAATTTGGTACCAATAAAGTAGCGTGACTTAACCGAGTTTTTAAACTGTTTTGAACTTGATTAAAACTGCAATTAATAACTGTCCAAGGGGAGAATAACCAAACCATACCCAAATTCCCGCCTAAGCAGGGTATGGGGGAGAATGTTAGACATTTTGCCCCTAGGGATAATTTTGTCTTTTTCCTATAAAGTAGATAGCTATTAATTGTAATTTTGAGTTTTCAATAAATTACCAGTTAAGTTACGTAATTTGATCTAGATAATGGTAATAAAATGAGTCAATAAATGATCTAGATTAATGAGTCGAAGTCCGGATGAAAATAGATCTCTTTTAGTATGGACTTGATTAATATTAGACTTGTGATAGGAAAGTTCGATATGGAAGCTATATATATAAATTAAGGTCTCCTACAGTTGCTCATATTAATCATAAATATACGATTTTTCTAACCCGTTAAGAGAGCTTACGTATTGAGAAAACTGTAGAAAGACCTAAACCTCATGTTAGGAAACAATTTTCGTAAAAATCCCGAGAGATTCGTAATCTTTTGGAGCTCAAAAATGGCATCGGAATCAAAGATGAAACCAAAATAAGATATTCCGTATTTCTTTCGATTTTAATCCTTTCATGTATGATCCTAATTACGTAATAAGATCTATATTGCGTATGTATTACATACGCTCCATGTTGCATCTCCTCACCATTCCTTCGATTTCTGAAGCATCTAACCACAATCTTAGGGTAAATCATACATGATGATGATATGAATTAAACTTTTATCCCCACGGCCAGTATACTTTGGTTAAGGCGAAAAGAAGGAAGGTTACTGATGTGCCATGATATTCATTGCTAATTTGACAATGTTATTATTACTGGTGCCTTCCTAACCAAAGTATTCACTATAACATAAACCCTATTCAGTCGACAAATAGTCGTAATCTTAAATAACACAAGATGATAACACATGCAATCAAAAACTACACCAATTGATTAATACTTAAAGATATGGCATATTGTATTCCACATCACTCGAAAACGATATTACTATTGCATAATGAACACAAAGAGAAGCATTTTAAAAAGGGGTTCTAGTTGTCGTAAGTGCGACACTCATCTGTCTCCGGATTATCCTTGCAGTAGTTCTCCAATGGATCAGACCCTTTCTTCTTGTCCCTCTCGTGGCTCGCGGCGGCGCTCAGCTCTTCAACTTCGTCCCACGCCGCCACGCAATCCCCGCTTGCCGGGTCTCCGGCGCACGCCTCCTCCGCGTTCTTGATGCTCTGTTCCACTTTGTCCGACAGTTCCTCCGGCGCTGCTCTTACTTGTCGGAGTTGCATGCGACCGTTTCCGAATCTGTGGGTTCTCGCCCAAGGATTGTTTAGTCTAATCATTGGTTTAGCTTTTGGAGCCTCTTTTGCTGCTTTGGTTAAGAATCTAGGTGTATAGATGGTGAGACCCGATACTGTCGCCATTTTCGTTGTGGATTTGGTATGGCGAAGGAGTGATAATCTGGAGTTGTGAGGATGAAGGTGACATATAGTTGGGCTTCACCTTCACATCGAGTTATGGACAACCGTTTCTTATCTGGTGATGACGAATCGTATGCTTCCACGTCACACTAGTTTTCCAAAAATATCCGTCGTTGCGTAAGATTTTTATTCACTAATAATCAAATGAAGCTTTAACACAAATTGAATATAAATGAAATATTTTTTTCAATGAGACTTTATGCACGGCACGTAGTTTGTCGTGACGGCGAGCGTTTGAAGAAGGGACAGAATAAAACCGGAGATATCGCACATCGGTCGGTGAACATCAATCCAGTACGGACTAGCTCATCTCCGAACTTCATATTTTAGTTTGCTTACCTCTTTTTCTTACTAACGAATTACGGTGTAAACGTCCCTCGTCCATATAGGTCCAAATTATGACTACTCGTAGACAAAGTACAATAGGAGTGCATTAATTAATGGCCAAACACATAGAAAGTTGTACAAAATCAAATTGGTTTTTAAACGTATTCAAAATATATTCTTTCGTTATCTTCATGGAAAGCGAAAGCGATCCTCAGATAGGACGGCTTTTTCGAGAGCCTCTTCCTTTTTCTATCTCATGTTGACCCAGGGTCTTAAATGGCCCAATATGAACCCCCAACAGCACATCGATGGACCCGCACGCACCGGATAAAGATCCAAAGGTCTAGATTCCTTAGGCGGCCGCTTCTCGGATGTTGATTGGATATTCAATCGCAACTCTATCTTACCTTTTAGAAAAAGGGGTTTTAATCAAACGCTCCATCATGCTGCGCCTGTTCAAAGTTTGTCCTCGACTCTCTCTCCTCCCCCTCTCTCCATCACTACCCAAACCCCGTCGTTTCGCATCCGCCCGTTCGCCGTCCCCCCACCGGAAAGCTCCCTCCAGACACGCCGCGACATTGAAGTCGACCATGACCTCTGCCGCTTCTCGACTCGCCAATCTGGCGCCTCTGAATTCTATTTTAGCGGAAAATGTTGACGCCGCCTCCAATGATTCCGTTTCTTCTACTAATGAACTGTGCGACGACGAAGGTGCTCGTTTAAGTCTTTTACTGACTGGTTAATAGATTGTATCTTTAAGTTATTAGATGTTTCTAGATTCTTGTTGTTATTTGATAGATTGTGGCATTACGTGCGTGGTTCAGTAAAGAATTTGACTGTTTTTCCTTTCAAACGCTTTGATATTGAGCCTATTGTAGTATTACGAATGTGTATTGGCCATATTTTTAACAGAGGATGGTGTCTTGTTGGCCAGAAAGTGGAGGTTTCTTTTAGCAAAATCTCATAAATAATTAGTCAATCACCAGTTTTCTATTACGAAATGTATTGCTTTTAATGATTAAAGTTTGAATCTCAATCTCCGAGTTTCTTGAATTCATGTACAAACTTTATATTTTTGCACTTGTCGAGCTCATGAAGATGAAAAAGGAAGATATGTGACTTTAATCGCTCCATGTAGTTGTATACGAAGATTGAATTTTAGCCATTGTCTTGTGCCTACTTAAGGCTTTTAGTCGTTTCCCTGGATGTGTAGGAGATTTTACTAACGATTGGTAAATTCATAAATGCAGAAGCTTTGGGAGGTAAGTATCAACTTCCTCCGCCAGAGATTAGAGATATTGTTGATGCGCCACCTGTTCCTGCATTGTCATTTTCACCACAGAGAGATAAAATTCTTTTTCTCAAGCGGAGAGCTTTACCTCCACTGGAAGAATTAGCTAGACCAGAGGAGAAACTGGCTGGCATGCGAATAGATGGGAAATGTAATACTAGGAGCAGGATGTCATTCTACACTGGTATAGGTATCCATCAATTAATGCCTGACGGTACACTAGGGCCAGAGACAGAGGTGCATGGGTTTCCAGATGGTGCCAAGATTAACTTTGTCACATGGTCTCTTGATGGTAGGCACTTATCTTTCAGTGTTCGGGTCGATGAGGAGGGTAGTGACAGCAGTAAACTTAGAGTATGGGTAGCTGATGTGGAAACAGGGAAAGCTAGACTATTGTTTCAGTCACCTGATGTTTACTTAAATGCCGTTTTTGATAATTTTGTGTGGGTGAATAACTCTTCTTTATTAGTTTGCACCATCCCATCATCACGAGGAGACCCACCAATCAGACCTTTGGTTCCTTCTGGACCAAAAATTCAGTCTAATGAGCAGAAAAATGTTGTTCAAGTTAGAACCTTTCAGGACTTATTGAAGGATGAGTATGATGAAGATTTATTTGATTATTATTCTACCTCTCAACTTGTTTTGGCTTCTTTGGATGGAACTGTTAAAGAAATTGGGCGACCTGCTGTATATACATCAATTGATCCTTCCCCAGATGAGAAATATATCCTAACCAGTTATCTTCATAGACCGTATTCTTTCATTGTACCATGTGGAAGATTCCCTAGAAAGGTTGAAGTATGGACAACTGATGGAAAATTTGTCAGGGAACTTTGTGATTTGCCCCTCGCGGAGGACATTCCCATTGCATTCAATAGTGTGCGCAAAGGTATGCGCTCAATCAATTGGAGAGCAGACAAGCCTTCCACACTATACTGGTACATACTGTTTGATCCAATAGGATTCTTCTGATAATAAATTACTTAGATGACATCATCATGCGGTGAATGAATTAACTCATGACAATGTCAGTTCACTGTTTGGGCTTTTAGGGCTGAGACTCAAGATGATGGTGACGCAAAGGTGGAAGTTTCTCCCAGGGATATTATTTATTCACAGCCTGCGGAACCACTAGAAGGTGAACGGCCCGAAATCTTACACAAGCTTGATCTTCGCTATGGGTATGCACAATCTTCATGTTTGATCTCCTCTCCTTACCAATTTCAAATAGTTGTTTAATTTGTAAGAATCTCTTCAAGCCCATTGCTTTGTGATTTTGTGAATTGCTTAATATTACTCAAAGCTGATACTGGCTAGTATTTCATGCCTTAGGCGCTTCTGTCATGTATATCTTTATAATCTGTCCACAATATAGGCACCAGGTTCAAACAGGTTTAATTGTTACTGTAATTATGGAAATACTATTTCGGTGATTATATGTGCGAATTTTGGCTTTTGTGGCTTATTTTTGTACAAAATCGAGGAGTTAACCTTTAGCGATCTTCAAATATTTGCAGTGGGATTTCTTGGTGTGATGACTCATTAGCTCTAGTCTATGAATCCTGGTACAAGACAAGACGAACAAGGACCTGGGTGATATCTCCTGGATCTAAAGATGCGAGTCCTCGCATTCTATTTGATAGATCATCGGAAGATGTGTACTCTGATCCTGGCTCCCCCATGATGAGGAGGACTTCCACGGGTACTTATGTGATTGCAAAGATAAAGAAGCAAAATGATGACAACACTTACATCTTACTGAATGGTATTGGGGCTACACCAGAAGGGAACATCCCTTTCCTTGATCTATTTGATATGTGAGTATGATCAACAACTTAATCGTATCTTCCTTGGCCAGTCTTGAGTCCTCATTGGTGGTATATGTTTTAAACCATATTCTTTCAGAAATACAGGCAGCAAAGAACGAATTTGGGAAAGTGACAAGGATAAGTATTATGAGACTGTAGTTGCATTGATGTCTGATCAAAATGAAGGAGATCTACACCTTGACCAATTGAAAATACTGACATCCAAAGAATCTAAAACTGAGAATACCCAATACTATATCCAGATTTGGCCTGACAAGAAATCATGTCAGATTACAACTTTTCCTCACCCGTACCCTCAGTTGGCATCATTGCAAAAAGAGATGATTAGGTACCATAGAAAGGATGGGGTCCAGCTTACTGCAACTTTATATCTGCCGCCAGGATACGATCCATCTAGAGATGGTTCCCTTCCATGTTTAGTTTGGTCTTACCCGGGAGAATTCAAAACCAAGGATGCTGCTGGACAAGTTCGTGGTTCTCCGAACGAATTTCCTGGCATAGGTGCAACATCACCTCTTCTTTGGCTGGCCAGAAGGTAGAAGCTTGCTCTTTCTTGAATTTTGTACTCTCTGTTGTGTATGCGATCTTCCCACTAATATGATAGCTTCTAGTTTTTATTATGCTGAAAAACTGCATTGTTGTGAGTTGGTTTGTCCAGGTTTGCCATTTTATCAGGACCAACAATACCTATCATTGGTGAGGGTGATGAGGAGGCAAATGACAGGTTACTTCATGGCACTGTTAAATATCACTGATTACTGTGCAGCTCATATGCACTAATTTCCTTGTTTGTATCCTCTGTAAAATTGTTCACACTTTTTTTATGCCACAGTTCTTCCTGTGGTAAATCAAATTTGCACAAACCATTTGATCGATTCATATCTTGTTCATGTGAGGGAACAATGACTTTGATAACTCGAAAGAATGGACTTGTGTTATATCTATAAAACTTCTTTAAAGTATAGGAAAATAGATTAGGTTGGCCATGGTCGTACTGTCTGTAGCCCTTTTTCTTCTTCTAGACATAGATTTAGTTTCTTCCTTTACAATTCAGAAGTGTAATTATGACTTATTTGAAAGATGTTATTGGAATTCTAACTGATACATGACTTTATCAGATATGTTGAGCAACTGGTTGCGAGTGCAGAGGCAGCTGTTGAGGAAGTTATCCGACGAGGAGTAAGCTTCTCCATTCGTCCTTGTATGAATACCTTTTCATGAAAATATATTAATTCCTAACATTAGTTTTAATGCTGCACTCATTAAGGTTGCTCATCCAAGCAAAATTGCTGTTGGAGGACATTCATATGGTGCATTCATGACTGCAAACCTGTTGGCCCATACTCCTCATCTTTTTTCCTGTGGAATTGCACGCTCTGGAGCTTACAACCGGACCCTTACACCCTTTGGCTTTCAGGTAGAATACAAAGTGTTTTAGCTTTAAAAATGCAGTACTTCACAAGAAATTTCCTCTTTCAGTTTAGATGTTATAGTAACGTCTAACATTATTTGTGCATAGAATGAGGACAGGACTCTTTGGGAGGCAACTAATACTTATATAGAGATGAGCCCATTCATGTCTGCAAATAAAATTAAGAAGCCAATATTACTTATTCATGGAGAAGAAGACAACAACTCAGGAACACTAACCATGCAGGTATTTCCTCCCTTCTCTGTTGAAGGAACCCCTTCAATTTTACATTGCCAATCAAGAAACATGAAAGTTTCATCCTATTGGTTTTGCTGTTTGATAGTGGTTTTTAGGATATAATTTTTCTTATTGTCAGCTTTTGACTGGTTGCTTATTTCACATTTCAATATGATGCAGTCAGACCGTTTCTTTAATGCATTGAAAGGCCATGGTGCTCTTTGTCGTCTGGTCATTCTTCCCTACGAAAGCCATGGGTATGCTGCACGCGAGAGCATCATGCATGTTCTTTGGGAAACTGACCGGTGGCTGCAAAAGTATTGTGTGCCCAACTCTTCTGAAGTAAATGCAGAACTTAACGAGTGTAAAGATGAAGTTGGCAAAGGTTTGCAAAACTCTGAAAGCAAAGTAGCCGCTGCCAGTGGAGGTGGTGGGCCAGAGTTGGCAGACCATGAGTACGAAGGATTCCACTCTGTGCCTAGGTCATTGCTATGATAATGTCTCTTCCTCATTTGCCTATCACCTTAACAGCAAGAATTAAATAAATCTAAATCAATATCAGGTTGATTTATTTCTTCGGATCCCCCTGACTTTAAGTTCATGAGAAATATTTGGATAACGTATCCTATGGTGTCTTATTACATGCCTTCGGATCCCCCTGACTTTAAGTTCATGAGAAATATTTGGATAACGTATCGCATGCTGTCTTATCACATGTCTCACCGTTCTTTGCTATGTTAACTGAAACTGAATTCAGTATCTTTCTTCTTTTGCCTTGTTTGGTCATGAGTTGAGTTACCTGAAAGATTGGAATGATGTAACCTACTAGTTTGTGTTGATCTGGTAATATTACGTACTTATGTATAGTGGTTTCCTCCACGTTTCCCGCTAGGGGTAGGCTTTAACGTACCATAGTGAGTATGGCACCTGAATGAAATGTCCTACACTTTATTCCACCTATTATTCCTGCTTCCTTGTTTTGTTATGTACATTGCTGTCGTATTCCTCGACATTGTAGATTGTATTGCGGATGTTTGGCAGCGGAGGACTAAAACTGGAGAGCATAAAAGCTTCTGAAGTAGTAGGGATCGGGTATATGGAATATTTAATTAGATTCAGTGCCTTTGATCATTGTTTATTATCCCTTTCTTGATGTTTTGCACATAATGGCTGCGAAATAAACACGCAATTGCCGTCAGGTTTACGATGATTTCCCCGTGTAGGGACAGGTGGATGTATTACATCTATTCCATATTTGCTTAAAAAGCTGTTACACAAGGTTCTTGCATTGCATGTACGGTCCCTCAAAACTATAGTTACGACGACACTGGTGAAACATTCATGATTAGAAGAAAAGTGAATTAACTAATCCAATGCATCTAAGCTGAAAATTTTAGTCCACCTTGTTATGAAATAGCTTTTATTAATTCCGGCGGTACAATGGAACAGATCTTCCTCGAGAGTGAATTTGGAAATACCAATTGCAGTGTTCTATTTTTGAATTTAAGAGCGTTCCGAACCTGAATCTCGTTACTTTTTACTGAACGTACGCACCGATGAACTTGTGGTTCAGTCTCTACTTTTTGGCTTCCACTTCCAAATGACGTACAACCTAAAATGGCTGATCTCGTGTTCTTTGAAGACAATTAATAAATCACTTATTAATTTTATCTTATCAAATAAAATGTTGCGAATAAATATTTGTACGTACATTTTAATACCTGTTATATAAATAAAAATATCAATTAATAAACTTAAAATTTTCAACCAAACGTTATATTAGAATTATTTCAAGATTTAACAACTTATATTCAGTACCCACAGGCCACATCATTTATATAACTACATTCAACAAAAGTTGCAAGGTTGATATCATAAATTCTTAATTCAAAGTTGTTTATTATTTTTTATAATTGTAAAAAATGCTAACTTATATCAACTGTAATAATTAATAGCGAAAAATTACCATAATAAAAATAAGATGTCAATCTTAAATTAATATTTGTTAAAAACTGTCAATAAAAAATAGTGATAGAGAAGTGAGTTAATGCAATATCTGCCACTGCTTATTTTTTATGGTATGAGAGGAATAACTATATCTTCAACAAACGATAACGATTGCCCAGGACATCATCGAGCTTATCCGACTTCTAAGCCTTGAGTCTCGTTTTCAAATACTTGATTTTCAGCAGCATATATGGAAACTCCCACTTAGCTTTTTTTTTTGTGTTAATGAGGACCTCCTGTGGCTTCTTTGTTTTCTTTGTATATAGTTTTTGAGTGTCTCCTTTAGCCTTTGGCTTCTTTGTATATAGTTTTTGAGTGTCTCCTTTGGCCTTTGGCCTCTTTGATTTCTGTATTGAACCTTCCCTTTTATTAATATATGTTTATTCTCTTCAAAAAAAAAAGGTTCAAACAAATATCAGGCATGCTATTGCTATGCTAGGTGCATCAACTTTTCTCCAGAGATGGAGAGCAACCAAGAAAGCTAAAATAAGTGAAACAAATTCTAATTGTCATATATTTAGTGAATCAAATATGTGTTCACATCAGGGTAAAAAAAGAGAACTTACTCTTTTGAAATAAAAACTAAGAACGCTCAATCTAAGAGCCAAGCAAGGGGGACACATCACACAAAGTAAGAATACTGCAGACAACAATGAAGAAACATTAAACCACATTTATTCTTCTGCAACAACACTGATCTCATCTTTATCTAGTAAGTCATAGAATGCTCTCACTTTCCTCTGCTCATTCCAGTGATGCATCTTAAAAAGACCACCGGCAGCTAGGCCTAGTGTAATTCCTATGATTATTTCCTTGACAACACTTGGTCCTTTCAAAGTGGGATGAGGGATCCTACCAGCCATTTCGATTATCTGGTTAAAATCTGAAAGCAGCAACAGTTGTTCTTCGCTTCTACATAGAAAATGTTTCAATTCCCATGCGAATATTTTATACATACGAAAATGTTTCACAAAAGAACAAAGACAACCATGCAATTGAATTAGAGGAAATGCATTCACTAAAACTTTACAAAGGAAAACCAGCAGCTGGCTTTTACTGTAATAATGAATTCAAACAATTTAAGCACGCAACTAACTTTTCCAACTCAAACTGCTCAAAATTCCACCAATTTACACATGGTCTTATTGAATCTTGTACTGAAAATGTTATGCCATGTTGGAAATCTAATCCAACAATAGCAACATTGTCAAATTTCATGGATACACAGTTGGGGAAATTAGGATAGAAGTGGAAATAGTAGACAGCTTAACCATCGCCTTGAATAAAGTTACTGGCCTCATATCAGCTTTTTGTTTGTTATTGTGTAGATGTCCCATGGAGTTGACATCATTTTGGATATAAAGCTCGAAAACATAATTTATGCAGAGTGCCATAAGCCGCTTTTGTGTCGTAGAAATGCATCAAACAATTCATATGCAGGAAACAAATAAATTAATTAAATGAAAACACACGTTCCGCAACATATTCACATCGTGTTCTTGATGCTTGATGTCTGAAGATTACATTTTCACATTAAACACTTGGTCGAATTCCAAAGTTCATGTATTTAACTTCCTAAAGAATCTTTGCATCTTAAATTATGAACAGAGTCGCTGATCATTCTCATGATTACGCAGTAACATCCAATCAGAAGCACAAAGTGTCGAGCAACTTATTGATAGGATCATAAACCAAATACGTACAAATTATCCAAACAATGGAGACAATCAACAACTACGGTAAAAAATCCAAGGATTTATAAACCAGCAGAAACAGAGAGAGAGAGCGTGTGTGTGTGAGGGTTTACCTGGTGAGTGACTGCAATTCAGAGAATGCGACAAGGTGCTTATCTTCTAATCTTCATCTGTCGCCAGAACGAGAATCAGTAAGCTCTTCATGGACCCCCAATTGGGCTACTAAATATGGGTTTCAAGTCCAAACAACATCAAAGGTACGGCCTTCGATTCAATGTATTTATTTAACCATCGACACTTGGATCAATCCACATTGTCCTTAGGGAAGTGGCAAGTAATTTGTAATTCTCAACAAAAAGTATACAATCTTCGAAGCAGATTTTTTTCAATCAACGTTGCGTGATCTGGGTTTGCACTTATCATGGTTGTTTACCTGTGTTATCCACTTTTTCTTCTATTTTTGTCATGTATTCTAAGAGATTTGATGCCAGACTGTAGGATCTAAAGATATCCCAGACCCAGTTCAGCAGATTCAAGTTGACGTTGGTGTCACGCTTTTCAGGATATGAATTTAAAAGTGTAATTGATTGGGTTTAGTAGGTCAAGAGTGGACTTAATATAACCTAATCGCTTACATCAGAGGGAAAAAACATAAAGAAACAAACAAACAAAAGATAAAGAACAGTATGCGCCCCAGACAGCTTTTATCTTACGAAGAACGCACGCATCCAAGTCCAGTACACAAGATGTTATACGCAAAAAATGTTATTGTTTTTTATTTAATACTACATAAGAAGCAGCGTTCGCTTCATTTTTCCTTACCCTAGCTTTCCTGATAAGGATTGAGAAATCTTGTCGTGTTAAATGACTCATATAACCTCAAGCTCACCTTTCCTTTATTTTTTTCCCTTTTTAAATCAAAAGCTTAATGTTCGTACTGAATAAATGATTTCCTCTTATACGAAAGATCTTTAATTTTCTTATTCCGGACGCCAAAAAAGAATAAAATGACAGGCAACATTTGGTACATCAAAAAAAGATAAAAGGTTTTAGTTCTTGCATTCTCTTGCAAGAGAAGCAAAGTTGATAATTACAGTCAATGCACTTAATTAACCTCTTCAAGAGCTACAAATGAGAATTTAATTTTTATTATCTTTTAATTATTTAGTGATCGGTAATAAATAAAATCAGATAAAATTAAAATAAAATTTAAACAATTCTAGAATTTTATTTTTAAGAGAAGTATGGTACGGGTATAAATTGAATAAAAGATAAAAGATATTATTAGACTATTATTAAGTTATTATCAAAATATTGGTAAGATATTGGTTTTTATCAAAATTACAATCATAAGTAATTATCAAAATATTGACAAGATATTGGTTTTTATCAAAATCACAATCAAAATCATTTATATTAATTTTTAATTTTTAATTATTATTATATTTTATTTTATTGATATTTTTATTCTAATCATAAAAGTCATTCATAAGTATCTAAAAATTAATAATTTGATAAATCGTTGAAATTTTTTTGATTAATTATTTATAAAATATAAAATATTTTAATTAATTATTTATTAAATAAACATATAATATCTAAATATCTTGTTATCTTTTCAATATTTAATATCAAATATTAACATAATTATTGTAATTTTATTACTATTCTGTGGCATAGTTAAAGCTAAAAAGGGGAAGAAGAGAACGTGAACCCTCCAGCCAAATTTTAGTTTTTGTGATCTCATCTTTTTCGTACAACTGAAATGCAAAGATTATTCATTGCAATTCACTTTTAACGGTCTTAAGCTGCCAAAGTGAAGAGTACTTACACTATTTACATCCAGTTATTCAACTTTTTTAGTCACATGCCGAGTCCAAATGGCCCACACGACCAAAGCCAAGGAATGCTATTTATCTTATGGTGAACTTTAATATCTTATAACAAATCAAATTAAAATTTGGAAAAATAACATGTATTTATAAATTTTCTCGTATAAAAAATATTTTATATTTAGTTTTAATTTGTCTTCAATGTAACTCATACGCTAACGGTTAATAAGTGTGGGTGTTTTGGCAACTAAAAGCTCGCGATCTTGCCCACCACCTGAGACACCGCGGCTACCTGGAGAACCTACTCCCACATTATTCGCTTGTCTTCTCCATCAATTTTTTATTTTCTGTTTCATTTTCCTCCTCCTTAAACTTGCAAGTCTGACTACTTCATACTGCAAATGTGTTGTCATTATCTCAAACTCCGTCTTTTTTCCTCTGTAATTTCTTGGGTTATACCATATTCACACCCAAACTAAGACAGATAGACATACATAGGTCAAATGGAGAGACACAAAAGTTTCTCTTTGAAACCCACAAGATTTCTGGTCTTTTGGTTCACAATCTCATCTTCTGTAATCTTCCTTACCGTTTTTACCTTCTGGCTTGTCAAATCCAGCCCTTATAGTTATATTCTCCAAGAAACCAACTTCGAGTACAATAAAACCACCTTCCTTGGTACAGGCCCCCAACCGTTTACGGTACAGAATTTCACTGGATTCAGCAGAAATCTCTCAGCAAGCACTTTAAAAACTTCAGTTATTGCTAATGGCTATGGCGTAGTCGCTGAAAATACATCTGGGTCTGGTGGAATTTCAGTAGTAACAAGTGAAGATGAATCTGAGATGCTAAATGCTGAAGAAGATGGAGAGAGTGCAGATAATAAGTTAACTGAAGTTCAAGAGAGTGTAGCTGTTGTAGAATCTCCATCTGAGAAAATTGAAAGTAAAGCTACCGAAGAGAAGAAGAGTAGATTCATTGCCATGGTAAAGGATGAAGGTCATAGTAGGGAAGATGTTGTCGGAAAGATTAGAACAGATTCAGTCGTAAAGGTAGAAGCTTTGAGCAATCGGATGAATGCAGAGAGGAAAAATAAAGTGTTTTCTGTTGACAATAGTGGGAATTTAGAGAATGGAAGGATTAAACAGAAGAGTGGAAAAGAATGTGATGTAACGAATGGGAGTTGGGTCTATGATGAAGGCTATCCTTTGTATACGAACAGCTCATGCCCTTTCATAGATGAAGGCTTTGACTGTGCTGGGAATGGTAGATTGGATGGAGATTACACGAAGTGGAGATGGCAACCTCAAGATTGCGACATTCCGAGGTATTAATTCACTTCTTCATCACTTAACTGTACTTTACTACTTTTGATTGGTAAGAAATGAGCATTGAATGCTAAGCAATTATGTTGCTGTTGATGTGTCTGGGGTTGGTGGGTTTCAACAGGTTCAATGTGACAAAAATGCTGGAATTGATAAGAGGGAAAAGGCTAGTTTTTGTTGGGGATTCTATAAACAGGAACCAATGGGAATCCATGCTGTGTATGTTAACGGGAGCCATAAAAGACCCAAAGAGAGTTTATGAGACTCATGGCAGGAGAATCACGAAGGAGAAAGGAAATTATAGCTTCAAATTTGTGGTGATCCATCGGACATAAAAAATCAGTTGTTTCTACTCTTGTCTATTGGAAGTCGATCTGACTTTCCCTTTGCATTCTCAGGACTACAGATGTACAGTTGAATACTACGTGTCTCATTTTTTGGTACACGAGGGCAAGGCAAGGATAGGGCAGAGGCGTGTACAGACCTTACGAATAGATAGTATCGATCATGGTTCTTCGAGATGGAGAGGAGCTGATATCCTCATTTTCAACACTGCACATTGGTGGTCTCATTTTAAGACAAAAGCAGGGTAAATTCTTTTCCCATGCCAATGACAATCCTCTTTTTTTAACTATTAGTTTCCTTACATGGAGGTTGTGTGATTTTAAATGCAAGGAGGATGGTTGGTAGTTTTTAATGCTTCAAGCCCTCTAGTTTCAGAAGAACAATGAGTTATATATTAGCATCATTTTCATTCAGGATCAACTACTATCAAGAAGGTAATCTAGTTCATCCCCAACTCGATGTCCATGTGGCCTTCAGAAGAGCAATGGTGACTTGGGCATCGTGGGTTAACAAACATATTAATCCAAGGAAGACTCGAGTTTTCTTTCGAAGCTCAGCTCCGTCTCATTTCAGGTCTGCTGAGCTGATATACCAATCTGTTCGTGCTTCAACTTTACACATTTATTTACTTTTAATGGTGTGTGTGCTATTATTATACAGCGGCGGGCAATGGAATTCTGGAGGGCACTGTAAAGAAGCCATAAAACCCTTGAGCTATACTTCAAGGATTGACTCTCAGTCTCAGAAGAATACAATCACAGAAGAGATCATCAAGCAAATGAAAATTCCTGTAACTTTCTTGGATATAACTAGTCTGTCAGGATATAGGGTCGATGGTCACCCATCTATATATGGGAAAAAACCAAGCACGCGCTATTCGTCGAGCATTCAAGATTGTAGCCACTGGTGCCTTCCCGGTGTTCCAGATGCATGGAATGAATTGTTGTATTTCCATTTACAATCTAAAGTAGGAACCATATAGGAGCAGATTCTGTTTATTTCTTCAATTGTTTCTACCTTTGTGCGAGCAGCCTTGGAAATGTAAATGTACGAGTGCCACATAAATGCAAGAGTTGAAGTTAGATGATAGCCCCTGCTGATTATCTTGTAATTGATATGCATGCTCTTTCATATACTTGGTTTATCGAATCTGATTTCCGAGTAACCGTAGTTTCAATATGCTACCTGACGGCTGATGCCAGATTGAAGGAGATTTCAAATGAAATAATTGCGGGGGAAATTGCTGGAAAATAAGTTTCACAACGTTTGATGTCCCCTGTAATCTGATTGGCGGACATTAAATGTTCCTAGAAGATTATGTATCTTGATTCGTTGTATTAGTCTTTTTTGTGTTCATTACTACTTTTGAAGTTTTGTCCATTCGCTTTTTGCTGTCAACTGCCTCTGTTTCCTTTATCAAAGTGTAAATGTAACCTCGGTGACTGATCTAACGGTATTACGGTGTCCTATGTCAACAGATCGACAAAATGACGTAAAACAATTCGTTAGAATACACTTCATGCGCGACGTAAGATTCTACACCAGAACCACTCACCCAAGTGATGATAACATCACATCCCAACGCGTGATGTTCGCCATCTGTTCACCTCCTTAAGTTCTAACCCTGTGTTTGGTTCATGTTTCGGCTAGGGACAGAAGATAGGGACAAAAAAATCTTATCTTCTACCTATTTGCTTGCTGGTTCTACTAATTTTTGTCCCGATTCCGGATGACAGAGACATAAAATTTTTGTTCCTTCCAAAACCAGAGGACAAGAACGTAAAGACGGAGATAGAAACAAAATACGCACGTAAATTTACAAGAAAACCCTCCCCATAATTTACTTCTGATT
>JANIIA010000004.1:10237751-10251258 GCA_027478495.1 Erythroxylum alaternifolium | reverse complement strand
ATATATTATTAACAAGTCATAATGTTAATACATGAATCACAAATATCCATTGGCCTAGGGCACACTACTAACACATTTATGGACTACAATGAAGGAAGACAGAAGGAATTGGTTTTTCCCAAAGTGAGATATCTGCTAAGAGTCCTTAGCCATTCAACTTCTCGTCCTGCCAGTTCCAAAGCCATAAACTCAGCCTCATTGTTGATCTCGCAACACCCGTTTGTTTAGATGATTTCCAAGACACAACAACTCCTGCTAAGGTAAAATATAACCACCGGTGGAGTATATAACATCACTCTTCGTAACCCAGTTAGCATCAAAATTTCCTTCCAATACAAGAGGATGACTACCAAAAGATAATCCATGATGCATAGTACCTTTCAAATATCTCAATAAATGAATCAATGCATTCCAATGCTCTTGACAAGATTGTGAGTATACCTATTAAGTCTACTCACATAGTATGCAATATCAGGAAGAGAATAGTTCATCAAGAACATCACACTATCAAGAATTTTAGCATATTCAGCTTGTTTTACTCTATCGCTAAGATTTTTCTTTAAAGCAACACTAGCATCATAGCGAGTCTTGACTGGTTCAACATCACAATAACCAAAATTCTTCAAAATTTTAACATAATGAGTTTAATTCAACCTAAAACTAGAGTCAATCCTATCAACTTTGATTCCCAAAATAAAGTCCACAGGTCTTAAATCTTTCATATCAACAGACGACTTTAGCAGGCTTTTGGTAGTATCAATGAAAAATAAGTTATTACTAAAAGTAAACATATCATCTATATGAAGAGTTATGATCACACAACCATTTACATCAGATTTCACATAAATGCAAGAATCAACATCACAAAAAGTGAAACCATGTTTGAAAATCTCACTTTCAAATTTCTCATGCCACTGTTTGGGAGCTTGTTTAAGTCAATTTAAGGATTTAACCAACTTACACACCTTTTGTTCCTCACCAGGCACTCTAAACCCTTTGGGTTGTAAAATATAAATTTCCTCATCAAGATCACCATTCAAGAAAATTGTCTTAACATCCATTTAGTTCACATGAAGCTTAAATGCCGAGGTAATAGCAAACAACATCCTTATAGATGTAATTTTAGTAATTGGAGAGTAAGTATCAAAAAAGTTCAATCCTTCCTTTTGTTTAAAACCTTTAATCACAAGTCTTGCCTTGAACCTCTCAGTGGTTCCTTTAGGTCTCAATTTCTTTTGAAAATCCACTTACACTTCAATGGCTTACATCCTCGAGATAAATCAACTAAAACCCAAGTTTTATTATACATGATTGACTTTAACTCACTGTCTACTATGGCTTCCTTTGAAAAGGTAGCATCCATAAATCTCATTGCTTCCTCATACGTTTTGTGATTTTCCTTAATAATATAAGTTACCACAAAAACATTATCTATCTCCTTAGGTTTTTTCACCACAAAGGACGCAATAAAGTCATAACCAAAACTGGTGGGTGCTCTAGCTCTTTTGCTTCTCCTTAGTTCAACAATTTCTTCTTCCTCTATATCGTCATTGGTAGAAGAACTAGGGAAAGATTCTCTAGGAGCTTGCAAACTCACTTTCATTGGAAATATATCCTCAAAGAACACTGCATCTCTTAACTCCATAATTGGTCTATAAGTTTTAGATCCCTCTTCCTTATTTATAAATCTATAGGTAGCACTATTAGAGGCATATCTCACAAAAACTGAATCAATGGTCTTATGCTCAATTTTCTTTCTTTTATGTTTAGGTGGAGCAACCTTAGCAAGACACCCCCATGCTTTCAAAAAACACAAGTTAGGTGGATAACCTTTCCAAATTTCATAAGGGGCTTGAGCTAGTTTCTTATGAGGGGCTCTATTTGGAATATAACAATCTCGAAGAATAGCACCCCCCATAAAATTAGGTAATCCTAAGGAAATCAACATTGCATTCATCATATCCTTAAGTGTTCAGTTTTTCCTCTCAGCTATTCCGTTTTGTTCAGGTGTGTAAGGGGCTAAAAGTTCATAAAAATACCAAAATTTTCACCACCTCGATCAGACCTTAATCTCTTAATTTTCCTTTCTAATTGGTTCTCAACCTCAGCTTTGTATTTCATAAACACCTCCTTTGCATCACTTTTATTTTTCAATAAATAAACCTTAGCAAACTAAGAACAATCATCAACAAAAGTAATATAATATCTCACGGCTCCTTTACTTATTCTTAAAATCACCAAAATCTGTGTGCACTTAGTATAACAATTGTTACTCTCTCTCTCTCATTGAATTAAAAGGTTTCTTAGAATGTTTAACCTCAACACAAATTTGACATTTTTCCATTTTATTAGTGATCTGGTTAGGGAATAAGTTTAAGCTTTGCATCCTCTTAATTGACCTCATATGCACATGCCCAAGTCTATAGTGTTATAGGTTTATGGACTCAACAATATAAATAGAAAAAGTAGATGCATTCATTTCAACATCAAGTACAAATAAGCCCCTATTATAAAACCCTTTACTAACAAAGTCTCCATTCTTAATAAGAACTAGCTTATTAGAATCAAATGTAAGTTTAACACTAGCTTTGTTAAGCTATGCACCAGAAATCAAGTTTTTACGTACATCAGGAACAAACAAAACATTTTCTAATGCCAACATTTTTTCAGAAGTGAGTTTGAGAGTGACCTTCCTAACTCCTTAGACAGGAACTCTGCTAGAGTTGCCTATGCATATGAAATCACCATCAGTAGCATCATTCAACTCCTTGAACATGTCCTTGTTAGTGCAGATATAGAGTGTGGCTCCTGTGTCAACGATCCACTCGACCAAGTTTCCAGCAAGATTTACTTCAAATACCACAGTAGTAATGATCTCCTTGTCATCATCACTAGCTTCGACCATATTAGCTTGAGCCTTACTAAAACTCTTTTGGTTTCCCCATTGGTACCCTGTTTGGTTTCCTTTCCCGAACTGTCATGGCTTCTGTCTTTGGCCCTTCTTCTCATAGTTGATTCTAGCTTGACAATAAGCAGTTGGATGGCCTGGCTTATGGCACAACCAATAGTCGCCATAAATCCTTTTGCGCTTAAATTGACCCTGCTTGTTGTTGTTGAAAGACTTGTTTTGTCCACCATTCCTCTTGAAGTTACTTGCATTTTTATGTTCTATCACATTAGCCTTAATAGTAAGAACAAGAGTGAGTGATTTGGTCTTATCTTGTGTATGACATCCTTAATCTTTATATGCCCTACCAACTCCTGAAATTTCATATCTTTCTTCTTATGCCTCAACTAGTTTTTATACTCATTATATGAGTTGTTGTTGAAAGACTTGTTTTGTCCACCATTCTTCTTAAAGTTACTTGCATTTTTATATTCTATCACATTAGCCTTAATAGTAAGGACAAGAGTGAGTGATTTGGTCTTATCTTGTGTATGACATCCTTAATCTTTATACGCCCTATCAACTCCTGAAATTTCATATCTTTCTTCTTATGCCTCAAGTAGTTTTTATACTCATTATATGAGGCAGATAGCTACTCAATAAGGGTGTTAGATTGAAACAACTCACATATGTTCATACCCTCAGTAAGGATTTTGGCAACTAGGTTTTCATACTCATGTATTTGGTCCATAATGGGCTTATCATCAACAACGGTAAATTGTAACCAACTAACAACTGCATATTTCTTAGTACCAATATCATCCGTCCCATATTTCACTTCTAAAGCATCCCAAATTTCCTTGGCAGTTTTGTACTTGTAGTAGATATCAAACAATGGATCTATCATATGGTTTAGCAACGCTCCCCTAACGATGCGATTATCCTTAATTGTCTTAGGGTCGCTATTGTCACCAAGAATTTCTTGAAACAATACATAATCAATTTTGTATTGCTGAAAGTAAAAAATAAATTTCTCAAACCATTGTTTAAAATTTCTCCCATCTGGATGCTCCAATCTAGTTAGGTCAGGTATAATCCTCTTGGCTATAGTGATAGGGGTAGAACCCATATGGGAACAGTAAATGCAGAACTTGAACCTACGTTGGTCTCATTCGTAGACGAAATGTTAAATCTGAAAGTAGAGATGTCTCACACAAAATAGTCAAGCAGTAGTAAGAACAGAGCAATATTTTAAAACTAATATATAGTAGCATAACCGAAAGAATTGCTGACAAACATTATCAAAAATGCAACAATTTCCAACAATAGTAGCAACGCAATAATTTTTGACTTAGATTGTTAGTGAAATAGCAATAAAATAAATTAAATAGGAATGACTTATTTGAATTCAAGGCATCATGAAAAATCACTGCCTTAATTCAGAAATTTCCCCTCTACGATGCAGTAGGACAACGAGATCCAACTCCAAGGTTAACACCTTCTCCACCAGCTTCGGTGTACTACAAAGGGTAGAGTTAGGAACTGTCTTCATGAATGAAGAAGAAAAGCAAAAAAATGCATAATACAACAAATGTGTGTGCGATAAATTATGAAAGAATATATAGGCATAAGGTAAACTTGTGTTGGAAGAAGGAAAGAAAAAATGTTTGAGAGATGAAAAGGGGAGAGATCGTTTGTCTTTCAGAGGAGATATATATAGAAAAAATAAAAGAATGTTAATAATAATAATGGGCATTAACATATAACGTTTCTGGGTAATTACTGGATAATAATGTTATGAACGTTTGGGTATAATAAAACGATGATGGATATTTGGTTATTAGCGATGGACATTTGGGTATAATAAAGTGTAGTAATAACGATGATAGCCAACAATGATGGACATTCAAATTTTGGAACAACCAAAACTCCAACATTACTTACCTAAACTTTGATACCGTAGTTAAGGAATAGCTTTTTTAGGAGACTTGCTTAAATATTATTCAAACTAAACAAGCATCATCTTTGATTGATGTAGTTCTTGTTGCTCTTGTATCTTCTAAATTTAAAGAGTAATCATTATTAAGTTCTACTTAAAATTTATCACAATCATCTAGATAGAATTATCATAATTACTGAAGAAATTATTGTTATGTTAATGCAAATTGTCAATGATTAGAATATAAGAAAACTTTTAAGAAAGACACTACATCTCATCTTTCTTATATCTCTATTGTTACTGCTGTTACTGAGGAATCCTTTGATAGAAATCTTCAAAATTTTCTACGAAAACATTCACGATCTTCTTTAAAAATTATAACTGGTAAATCTACCTCGCAAACTTTATATGACAAATAAGGTAATTCTTCCTTGTGGTTATTTAATTCTACCTGTTGTAATCATATGAATTCTAGTTATTTAGTCTTCATATTCAAAATACATCTAATTATTATATTTGTTGCTCATATTGTAGATAAATTAATAGTGAACAATATATACACCAGCTTTATTTTACGATGTTTTCTATATTCTCAAAGTTAACTTAAATCTTTTATTTGTTGAAAAATTATGTGAACTTAGTGTTAATGTACATTATCTGAGTTATGGTTGTGTCATACATGATTCATAGATAGGGAAGATCATTGAGACCAGACATAAAGTTGGTCACATCTGATCATCTTCCTTCTAGCAACACTGTTGCTTGTATTTCTTCTCATATTTGGCATGCTCGTTTGGGTCAATTTTCAAAATTTATGTTTGGGTTATGTGATAAAAAACAATGTTGATTGTGGTTTATGTTAGCTTTCAAAACATCACACTTTTACTTAAACCAAGTCAATTATGTACTAAGTTTATTTCTTATGTAAGTCTAGCACATTCTAAACATGTACACTCTTATAGAGTTTAATGCTTATTATTTTACTAGCGATGATGCTCTTCTCATTGATGACGCTCTCTGTTGGTAATTGGTTTGCAATCTTATTTATCTTCCAATCACTTGGCCATATATTGCTCATAGAACTTAGATTATTAGTTAATTCATATATATATATATACCACTCATATGCTATAATTTTACACATTATATTTCATCTTAAAAGGATGTTATCTTATGGATTTTATTTTTCTCAATATTTTATCTCTTATTTTAAAAGCTTATTATAATGTTAATTAGGCTAGTGATTTAATCGATCAATACTTTAACATTAGATTTTACTTTTTTTCTTCGAGATTCATTAAATTTTTAGCATAGGAGAAGTAAATAGGCATTTCTTACTCTAATGTTGAAGCTAAATATCAAGCCATGGGTGTTATTATCTCTAAGCTTATTTGGTTACCTTGGCTACTCTAAGATATACGCATTATATACTCATCAATCATTATCCTCTATTATGATAAGTGCAATGCTATGCATATTGCTCATAGTGATATATTTTATGAGGATATTAAATACACTGAGATTGACTATCACTTAATATGTCATCATATTATTAAGGTATAATATAATTTGTCCTTAGTTATTTGAAGACCATACCACTGGTATTTTCATTAAAGTTTGTTTACTAGGTAGATTTTGCACCTTCATCTCTAAATTGCAACTAGCTGATCTTCAACCATCTTAAATTTAGGAGGAGATGTTGAGGACACTCTAGAATAATAGTTTATTTAAGAATATTATCGATTAAATATAACCATCTTACCCTAAATTTGTTCTTGCAGTTATGTAGCTTGATTTGGTGATTTATTCGAGTGTAGATTCTTGCGTGTAAATAAGAACTCATTTATACACAAAATATGTAATATAATATAATATAATTTTTTTAACTAAACCAATGATTATTTATGCACTCTATAACCTCTCTATCAATGGTAATATAGGAGACTATTCGGTATCTTGGTATTGGCAATCCAATCTAGGATGAAATTAATGTAACTGAGGTTTTTTTACTCAATCTTTTTTAGGATTATTGAGTCACCTCTCCTGGAACCTTCTTTCTCCTAACCCATTCAAGTTCTTATTATGTTTTATAACGATAATCATAACATAGCTCCTCACTGGCATCAATATGCTCTTTGGCAAAAGTGGCACTCTGTGATCTCTAATTACTAACCTTACCAAATGAAAATTAGCCTAATAAAAAAAGAAAAGAATAGAAAATTTTTAATAAAATTTTAATGACCAAAAGTTGTAAACCTAGGAATAACAATTAGAATTTGATGAATGATTAGCAAATTACATTTATCCCTTTCGTGAGGCTCCTCATTCAACAACTTCAGACTTTTCAGACAAGATATATAAATAGAAAATTTGGTTTATGCTTAATAAATAAACGATTGATTGTATATTTATGATATAATTAATTCAATGTATTCTTTATATTATTCATGTTTGTTTAATTAAATAACATATAAGATAAAGAATATAAGAAAAAATACTTTACAAATGAAATTGTGATGCTATCATAATTATAAAATTCATATTGCTTTTATGTTTTATCCCTAAATTGTTTTTATTTGTTACTCTATTAAGGCTAGACATTAATAGAATATAAATATTATCACACGTCATGTTACTTTCTTATGAAGGAAGTAATCAATCTCATAAACTAAAACATAGAGATATTTAAACAAATTTGTGAGTAAACTCTATGTGGAACCTTACTTATGTGTCTATGAAAATGCTTATTGTAATGATTATATAAATGATACTTTGACTTGAGATCTTCAAAATATCTAATATAAAGATTATTATATTTTTATACTACTTAAGTACTATCCTAGTTAAAGGTAGCTCATTTAGTATTTTTTGGATATGCATGAATTTACTAGAGGTAGTTAACTGATCAATATATAATTTGTCGCTCTAAAGCAATTAATGAGAATATTTTATTATTCTAAATTATTCCAATGGGAGGCTACTTTTACAATTAGACCAATAAGCAAACTAGTCCTAACCTGATAAGGAAGAAACTAGACCGAAGTGTTGCAAATCTAAGATGGCTGAATATGTTTCCTAATTTCTTCTCAAAGTTTGTTACCAGTTTGTTAGATCATACCCCATTATCACCTCTTTAATTGTTGAAAGAGTGATTCACCCATTTAGGTTTAATGATTTGCTCAAATAAATAGATGGTTTTGAAGAAGGCATATGGAATGCATTAAGATCTAATATCCAAGGTTCTAAATAGTTTATTTACTTCAAGAAAATGCAACTAATCAAGCAGGAGATGGAACTAATATATAGAGAGAATAATGGGAACACACACCATCTTGTCAATATAGCAAGAAGAGAATTAGAATCCATGCAACAACTCCAATACTCCAACCTTGAAAATTTGACATATGTTGCAAAGGAAGGAGATGCATTGTAGAACTACTCTCAAGCTATTGCTTTTGATTACTCTCTTTATAAACAAAGAGCAAGAGTAGAATGGATGAAACACAGAGATAAGAACACTTTCATTTTCCTTAAGGAAATTGTCTCAAGGAAAGCTAGAAACATAATCATATCTATCAAGTATAACAATAGGGGTTCTGGAATCTCAATCTCAGTTAATGCAAGGAGATTATGACTAGTTTAGTTAGCTTATGAGAAAACCTTCTAAATTATATTCTTCTAAACAATTCCTTGAGCTAGTTTTATAGGATATTATTTCACCAGAAGACGCCATTCTTCTCTTTAGACCTATTTCTATATAGGAAATCAAAGATACAATAGCATCTGTACATTCTCATAAAGTCCTGGCCCAGATGGTTTCAATATCAAATTCTTTAAGGAAACTTGGTCTCTTACAATTGAGTTGGTTTTTGAAGCTGTGAAGGGATTTTTTTGATAAAGGTACTCTCCTCAAAGAGATCAATAGAAACTGTATAACTTTAGTTCTAAATGTTGGTGAGTTGAACACTTTCTTTGAGTTCAGATCCATTGCTTGTTGGAATTACTTTTATAAAATCATCTCTAAAATCCTAGCTCAAAGACTCAAAGGAATTATTCATAAGCACATTAGTCATAATCAAGATGCATATCTACTTGGTAGGATACTTGGTGATAACATTATGATGCTTCAAGAACTTATTACTAATTACTAAAAGAGGAGAAGCAGACCTAATTGTTATATCAAAATTGATCTTAGGAAGGCTTATGACAATGTTGATTGGAGCTTTATCAAAAATCTATTACATGCTTTAGGTTTTCCAAGAATCTTTATACATTGGATTAAACAATTTTTGACGGCCTTACACATCATCTTGGTGAATAAGTATCCTACCAATTTTGTTTCAAATTTGTAAAGGAATTAGGCAAGGAGATTCGTTATCTCCATACATATTTGCCTTAGTGATGCAATCTCTCCATAAAATCATTGAAAGTGTGGTCATAAGGAGAAAGCAATTCAAATATCACTTAAGGTGTGAAAAATTTAAACTAACCAATATTTGTTTTGTAGATGATCTGATCATTAGAGTAGTGCTCTAAAGGCAATCACCTCTAGTACTTTTGTACAAAATTTATTTTGATTAATAAAACAATAGGCATTTTTTCATTGATTTGATATTCATTTATATATATATGAATTGATATTGATCTTAAATCGAATTAATGAAGTCCATCATACAAAATAAAGCATAAAGGAAATCATAATAATGAGATTCCTATCATGTGCAATTATGTTAGTATTTAAATAATCCCTAGTCATAGGAATAATAAGACAGGACATTATTAATCTGAAAAGACTAGCACATATTATACTCCTTGATTTGATCAAACAGTGGAACTCATAAATTATAACCAAGAGATGTTTAGAGTTAATATGTGGATGCCTACTAAGGATAGTAAGTACATCGGATGACCTGCTATGGGATTATCATATGGATGATCTATCAAATGTCAATGATTAATCTCGTCATAGCAATGGTGCAAATATCCTTAGACTTGAGGTATTCAAGGATATCTTGGATAAAAATCCTATGCTTTGACATCATTCCTTGTTACCTCAAGATGAGGTCACTCTTAGGGTAGTGATTGGGTACAACTATTGATGTTTGAAGGTAATTGGGTAGCTAATAAAGGATTCACCACTCCTGATAGAAGGAGATGATACCCATGGCCTTTTGTTGGGGTCATTACTCGGGAGTCTCTGGCCAGAGCAGGTATTTGTCATAAAGAGGGTCTTTAATAACATATATGAGTAATGAGATCCCAGAATAAGAACTAACATCACTTGGACTAGATGTGATGTAGTTAGGCTAGTGAGAGTTGACACATATCCCATACTCTGAACCAAGTGGGGTATAGTATGGTAAAAGGACGAATTACATGGTAATTGTCTATGGAAAGGTTCATAAGTTGGATAATTAACTATCAAAGAGTTTGTGTGTTAATCCACTTATATTCCTGCAAATAGGCATCATGAAACCCTTCATGATGTATTTGAATTAAGAGTTAATTCAATTACCTAAAATAGCTGGGAACCTAAGGGTCACATGCATAAAAGATTGGATGAAAAACAAATGTGTATGGCCTATTTTAAGCAAGTCGTGATCTTGCCCCATAGGGCCACGATCGTGGCCTAAGACGAGGCATGCCACGATCACGGTCAGCAAGGCCACGATCGTGACAGAAGCTGTGAAGTGACATATAAGTTTGTTATTCACTTATATGCATGAGTTTTTCACTTTTTACATACATAAGTGATAATATAAGGTCTCTAGAAGAGTTCTAGAGTAAGAGTGAAGTGTCTTGAGTGTTGTTTTTGTAATTCATGCAATTGTTACATGAATCAAAGTGCATGCAATAAGATTCTTGACCTACCTTCCATCATCTTGAGCATCTACTAGAACTCATCTAGTTTGGTGCTCAAATAACCCTTATATATTGTTTCTTCTTCCATCTTTGTGTTTTTTTAGAGATCAAGGAAGGGTTTGGTGTTTGTAACAACCCAAACAAGGAGAAGAAACAAGAAAAGAGGAGACACACAAGGTAAAAAGTTTTGTTATTTCATGTTCTTGACATATTCTTGCATGCATGTGAGATTCTGTGATTTTCGAGTTGTCATAGTGTCGGAATCTTGATTTTGACACCTTCGTTGCATCTGCATGCATGAGATGCATGTAACCATGGCAAACCCAACATCACCCTCTCAGTCTATTGTCAAGTTATTAAAAGCAAAATTAAGTAACAATTAAATCAATAGAAAAACACAATCAATCAACTTTATTAATCTCAAAAATCAAAATCCCAAAGGTGAGTATAAACAAAAATTAAACATTCAACACAACCTTTTCTTAACACCTATTTCAATTCTATACATGAATAAAATTGAAATAATCAAAAAATACATCAGAAATGGAATTATGGAGGCAGCGACAGTGGGAAACCACTTATTCTGGGAAGTACGTCACGTCAAGCTTCTTCTCTGTGTTTCTCTTCCTTTGTCTCCTTCCTCAATCTCTAGATTTCTCTCTAGGTTTTTCCAGAATTAGCTGACATGAAAGCTCTCCTTTTCAAACTCTCCAACTACTACATCTGTCGTATAATGATGTATTTATACTTTGGATGCTCTAAGTTAAAGTCAGGGTTAAAATGGTCTGCAAAATCTTGCAAAATTCGAGTTTTTACTTCAACCTGATGCAGGCCAGAATCCTGGCCCTACCTACCATGATCGTGGCCAGCGTCTAAACCTTTCTGTCATGATCGTGGCCTAGATCTAAGCTCTCTGTGGCGACCGTGCCCAAAGTGCACGATTGTAGCCTAGCTACCCTGGCTCATCCCTCTCTATCATAATCGTGGCCTGTTGTGCCACGATCGTGGGCTATGTTTTAGCGCGAAACTCTTCGCAACTTATCCATTCTTTGTCGTTTACCCTGAAACACTAACAAACACATCAAGTAAATCTCAAAATTCACAAATTCACATGGAGAGGTAAAAGAATGTTTTAGAAATTTGATGCTTCAAAAATCGGGTTAATCGGAGGTCAAATGGCCAAGTTATAAGCAAAAGAAGGGCAAAATGGCTGGTCGCATTCGCGAGGAGCGGGTAGCGTGCTCACCTTCGCGCTCGCGAGGAGCGCGTAGCTCGCTCGCCCTTGTACTCGCGAGGAGCTCTCTCGCGCTCACCCTCGCACCCGCGATCTTCTCGCGTTCGTGAGGAGCGCGCTCGCCCTCGCGAGGGCCAGCTTCTATGCCTAACTCCGACTACCAATTTTGTTTTCCACTTGTTTTCCTCTTCCAAAATACATACTCTTCCAAAACACATAACTTTTCACTCAGGATTCCAAATTTGACAAATTTGGTATCAAAAGAAAGATAACAAAAAGACCTACAATTCCATGAAATACTCACAGACAAATTCCACCTTTATAGGGGTCAAAATTCACTTCAAACTAATCTGTCTTGTAAATCTCACCCTAAACAGTAATACAACTTCTAAAAGTCACAACTTCCTAATCCATTATTCAAAAATTTCATACTTTGTATCAATGGAAAGAGAAGAACACATTTTACAATTCTCATGAAGAACTTTGAAGCCAATTTAACCTCTAAAAGGGTCAAATTCACAACCAAAGTTTCTGCCCTGTTACATATCACCTAAACCATATCCACATATCACAAATTCATATCTTTCAATTCCCACATCCAAAAATAGCATAATATACATCATTAAAAAGATATGACATTCCTATAAAACTTTCAGTAAGGCTACTTACTCCAATTCAAACCAAAACAGTCCAGAATTTGGCTCAAAACACAGTATCCACAAAACCTACACTTGTGGACACTTTTACAAGCAAAACACACTAATCTTTGGAATAACATCCAAAAGTCAACAGATCATAACTTTCAACTCTTATATCGAAAAAATGTCATACTTTATAGAGATAGAAAGTTAACAAGAAAAGATACAACTTTTATGAAGACCAATTTTGCAAAATCTGCCTAAATCAATCCAGATAAATTCACAAAATTTCATATCACTAAATTTTTGAGCTATTGTTCATTGTTGTACATATTCTCACATTCAAGTCCAAATTTGGCACTCTTCAAGCCAAAGTTAAATATCACTTACTTCACAAGAAATGTAGCCAAACTCCTCAAATTTAATGCAAGCCAAATCTCATCTTAATAGCAACACCACGTAAAAAGTTATGGTAAAAACATGGAAACATGCACAAGTCAAAATTTCCAGATTTTCATCCCACTCTTCTTCTACCTCTTCTATACTATTAGCTCACTCAAACACTACTCAATTCACTCAATATATCAACCCAACCAAATCAAAGCCTCCACTTGAACAAGAGTCCACAAAGTGGCAGTAACATATCCTCAACCCTTCAAACATTTCTACACCCATCTAAAACATCAATTAATTTCCAAAACCTCTAAAACATCTCTAAATTATATTTATTACCTTCTACCTCATCAAACATCCATCAAGGCAAGAACTTCACACACACACACACCCAATATACTCTAACACAATTCTCATACAATTAAGTGTACACTTATCACAAATAATTGAATTAACTACAAAATCATAAGATAAAAATTTGTTTCTTACCTAATAAGCTTCCACTTCTTCAATTCTTCACAATCTCACAACTCTCTACCCTTCACTACCACACA
>JANIIA010000004.1:10206037-10222878 GCA_027478495.1 Erythroxylum alaternifolium | reverse complement strand
GGTTCAATCATTCCTCCTGGTTGATTTTGATATTTTGCTAACTGTCATATTCCTCTGCAGTTAATAGATACTTTACTTTAAGGACGATTACCATCAATACCAAATTTGAGAATCTTGCTAGATTGTTAGTAAAAAAGTTAGATATCTATGTAAATAATTGAGTAAGAAAGCAATATACTTTAGATCCCAGAAAGAGAGAGAGTTTAGCAATTCGAGAGGCAATCTCTAATAAAAATATATGCAAGAAACTGATCCTATACTAATGACAAGGTCCGAGATTTGCATAATCGTCTTAATGAAGTTCATTTTTAGCTCTAATTTTTTTTAGTGTTAAACCTACTTTAAATTGGTTTAACAATCAGAGGTGGCTTAAGTCTCTAATAGGTCGAAGTAAGAGAGTCTTGGTAAGCATTCCTTTAGCAAGTGCTTACGCTTGAAAGGGTGGACCCCATTCATGTCTACCTTTACCACCCTAATTTAGACAGAATTGGGCCATTGTGTAGGAAAAATCATCCATAAACAATTAAAATAAGTTAGGCAAAGCATTAATAGATCACTTTTCTTTGTTGGAAATGGTTATCTTTATCAAAAAACAAGGATGAGATTCTTCTTAGTAACTGAAAGTAAAGAATTATGGGAAATAGTTTCTAACGGCCCTTTTATTCTTACAAAAATTTTATATAACAAAAGGTACCCAAATCAAAGAAAAGATGGGGACCTTAAGATAAGAGATTAGTATTCTTATCTAGTAGGGCCATACGAATCCTATTTTGTGCTTTAGAAAAAAATGAATTTAATGAGGTCTTTACTTGAAAAGGTTTATTGCATTTGGCATACATTAGAAATTACTCATAAAGGAACCAATTAAGTTAAGGAGAGTAAAATAAGCGTACTAACACATCAATATGAATTGTTTCAAATGAAGCATGATGAAAACATTTCTAGCATATATGCTAGATTCATTGATATTATTAATGCTCTTTAAGGTCTTGGATAGACCTATACCAATGTTGAATTAGTAAAAAAATTACTTATGTCACTTCCAAAGACGTGGGAAGCTAAAGTGATAGTTATACAAGAAGTTAAGGATCAATCAGTATTACCATTGGAGGAACCTATTAGATCTCTCCTCAAATACAAAACGAAGCCCTAAGAGACACAAGAAGAAATAGTGCTTCCAATGAAAAGAAATTTACCATTTAAAGCCTCAAAATAAGAAACAAGTGAAAAGGAAGAGACATCAACTAGTGAAAGAGATGAAGATATTGGCTTACTTATTAGAAAATTCAAGAAGTTCTTATAAAAAAATTATATAAAATAAAGGACTTTAAGGAAGGTGAAAGTTATTTAAAACATAAATCCTCTAACATTATTTACTTTAAACGTAGAAAACCCAGCCATATAAAGTCACAATGTCTTTAACTGAAAGAAAATAAGAAGTATGAGAGAAATTATATAAAGGAGAAGAAGGATAAAAAAAAGGCACCTAAAGCATCAGATTGGGATAACAAAACTGAATTTAAGAGCGAGCATTTGGAAGAAGAGATAGCTCATATGTGCTTTACTGTTATGGATAATGATGAGGTAACATCTAACTCTAATCTTTGTAACGATACTAATATTGATTTTTCGTATGTTGAATTAGTAGAAAGTTTAGAAATCATGAGTAAGAAAAAGAAGACATTGTCTTCCAAACTCAAAGAAGTTCAAAAACAGTTAAATGTATGTATGAGTGAGAATGAAAAGATGAAAAGTGAATTGCATAACATTAAAGCATCCAAAATGTGACCATTGATGAAAATCATGACTCAGATGCATTAAAGTGTGAGAATGAAACACTGAAAAAGGAAATTGATGTTTTTAAGGATTCCCTATCTAAATTTACAAAGGGAAGAAAACATGTTAGGAGCTCAAAAGAATTCTAATGATAGGCATGAAATTGAATATAAATGTGAAAGTGTTTCTAACATTAAAACTACCTTTGATAAGGGAAAACATTTACATATTGAAGAATTGTTGCCTAGAATGACAACTAACCATGGAGCATCTACATCCAAATATACATATACACCTGAAACATTTACTAAGACCCAACCTAAAAGTAAACATTATGCTTTCATATATGGCTTAGTACCTAGGCATAGAGTTCAATAATCTCAATGGAAGAATAGGCATAGTTTTTATGATAATATGTAACCCCACTCACATGCTTATAGAAGCAAGCACTACGTCTTCGTTCATAGTAGGCTTCATATATATAATTATGGTAGGACTTTTCACCATCCTAAGAGACCATTCAACATATTTAATATCCAGAGAAAACGTCTTATGCATGCACATATAGAATTCTAAGAAATGCATTTACGCATCATCATTACTCATATAACATGGTATGTCATTTTTGTGGTAACTTTGAACATATTAATAGATTTGGTTTTATCAAACAAAAAATGTTAAGCAAATCGTTGAAAGTGTGGGTTGAAAAGAAGAAAAACCTAAACAATTAAGGAATCAAGCTTTTTTGGGTTCCTAAAACGTATTGATTACCTTCATTTATAAAGTTATGGTATTATGCATTTTATCTTGATGAATCTATCCTTCTTACCTCCAAGAAATTCTTGAAGAGGTTGTCATAAGATATAGAGAACTTAACCCTAAAATTAACCACCAAGAATTTTCAAATTGTTGAACCAAGTGAGAAAAATGAGAAGGATGAGATGCCACTAATGGATTAAGAATTTAAAAGAATCTTCATTCAAATCTCTCATAAGTAATGCTGAATATGAGGTAATTATTAGTTTATAATTTGGAAATATATGATTACTTGCTCTTATGTGTCATGTTGAGTATAAATCCTTGGTGATGATTATTTGGATTTGAATTATAAATAAGTTGTTTTTAAAGTGTAAACCTTAGTACCTAGAATTGGAGATTATATTCAAAATAAGATCACTAAATTAGAATTTACATCAATTGGTTTATTATTTCTATAAACTTTTGTATAAGGATAAATCTTGTTCAAATTAGAGGAAAATTAGTTTTAGGTGATATGAATTCTTTTTATAAGGCCCTTTATAAGATTAAATTCTTTTTGATTAATATTTAGTTGGTTGATATATGTTTTAATAGTATTTTAATATATGTTTTAATAGTATTTTGTTGAAGTTTTGATGTTTTAATTTGAGTTTCAAAGATGGTTCCTTAAGCTATTTGGTTAACCGGTAGACCAATATCTTAGTATGGTCAACCACTGTCTTCAAAATTCACCCACTTTTTGTTTTCCAATAAGTTTTTTGACATTTTAGTCGCTTATCTAGTTACCTAAACAATCTCATTGGTCGACCAATCTCCTTTAATGGTCTACCAATGCCCCAATACTTGACATTCTTTTATCATTCCAATAAGTTTGCAAGGAGTTTGGTCACTCCTCTGGTTAATCATCTATACACATTGGTTGACCAATATGTTCTAGTGGTTGAATAATATCCCTTTTGTCTAAAATTTTTTTGGTCCATTGAGTTTATGGAAACATTATTTACCCCCTCTGTTCAACTAACAACATATATTAGTTGTCCAGTATACTTTAGTGGTCAACCAATATATCGTATTCTAAAGCCATACCAATTTTTTCACCATACCTCCACTATTCATCCTTTTTTTTTCTCTCTCTGAAACAAAAATAGTGGTCGATTAGTCCTCCTGTTTTCAATATTTCTGTTTATATCCTTTGACTCTTTTCTTCATTTATGATTGTATCCCCAAAAACGCCAAACAATTCACTCATTTACTTGAAAAACATCATCCCCCATTCCATAAAATCTCATTAAATTGCATTAAATTAAAAATTGTCATTCTTGAATTTCATATTTAAGATTTTTAAAATTTTTATTAATTAAAAATCATTTTCAAAATTAATGCCTTCATAGTTAAATTATAAAAGAAGTTAAATTTGATTTCCTTTCAATTATATAATTTCATTTTTAATTTTGTTCAATTTTGGTATTTTGGGCACTTTTCATGTTTCCATTTTTTGAAATTTTAAGACTTTCAAAATTATACATTCTTTTATGAAATTAATTATTGGTTATTATAATTATGCTTTTATTTGTCACAATTCCATCCTTTAATTTTGTTAAAACTTGCCTTTAGTATTTTAATTGAATTTTTCAACCTAGACATAATACCGAAATTAGGGAATTTTCAAATTACATAATTAGATATGTCTCTTTCAAAATTTATCTTTTGTCTTAATTTTTTAAATATTCAATAGCATTTTTTAGTGAGGAAGTTTGTCGGTCTTGATCAAGTCCATCTTTTTAAGTTAGTTAGCTTATCGTATCACACTTTATATTATGCATTTTCAATTAATAAACTTTTTTTTAATGATTCCAAAAAGAGAGAAAGTTTGATGATATTAGATTTAAGGGAAGTGATAACGTTCAGGGGAAGTTATAAAATTTAGGGAGAGTGATTGTTTTGTTACTTTTGCACTTCATTTAATATATTTGATTAAATTTATGTTATCTTCATCGATATTTCTTTGATTTTAATTATCTCTTTTGTTCTTGATATTAAATAATGATCTTCATATTGAATTTTGTTTTACGCATAAATTAAAAAGGAGCTAATCATTATCTTGATATTTATTTATGTGCTTGATTTATTATTATTATTCTCTAGTATTACAAGTGTTTTGTATTCATCAAAATGGGGGAGATTGTTGAACCAACGATCGTTCTAATCGGTGTTTTAATGATAACAAAACATACTTACTACTAATGTTTTTACTATTTTGATGAAAATAAATATTAGAATAAAATGAAGCCATAAACTCAAAAAGATAATGTATGAAGTTTATAAAGAAATTCGACATTGCAACCGATGAAATGAAGACCAAAACAAGAACAAAAAAGATCAAGGCTCATCAAGGTCATTTCATATTTTGTATTATTATTTGTAAGCTCACTTTGTTAATTTGATGATCCAAAAAGCTCACCATACATAATCATTTCATCTTACTTCATTACACGAGTTTTTACATTCATCAAGAGGCATTAAAGCTTTTGTTTTTAATATAAAAACATCTTGATCTTTCAAATAATCTTTGGGGAACATTTTGTGAAGTATTTTTATAATATTTGTAATAAACAAATTACTTTTGAGCAGTTGTTAAAATTTTGTTTTTGGGGTGATTGGTCGATCTATATGGGTCAGTGGATGATCAATATAGGTTAAAGTTATTAAATTTGATGTATCATGAGTTTGTAGTAACATTGGTTAATGTATTGGTTGACTAATGTACCATATTCGTCAACCAATATATATATTGGTCGACCAATGTTCCAATGTCTAGTGAATTAGGAGCTTTTAGTGCATACTTGTCAACTAGTACACTATAATGAAAAATTAACTAGTGCATTAGATAGTCATTGTAATAACTTATTCTTGTATCCAACGACTTTTTTGGATCCCAATATACTATAAATAAGTATTTTATCATTTTTTGGCATCAAGAAGGTTTTGGGTGTTGCATACATATATTTCAAAGAGTTTCTCATTCAGTTAAGTATTATTATGTCATATTTGTGTAAGTGAGCCATTTTGAAGTTATCAAGTGAATAAGTGAGATATTTTAGAGTTGTAATACTTTGGTGGGGTGTTGAATATTATACTTGGGGGCTATGCAAGTGGTAGTGAATGTTCCTCTTTACATTGAAAGAATAATTATAGTGAAATTCCAAGAGAAGTCTTGAGAGTGGAGGTAGCCAAGGATTGTTTGTAAAACTACTATAATTAGTTTTCATTCTCTCATCCTTATCATCACTAAATTTTTATTCAATTGCTTGCTTAGTTTATATTAAGCAATTTTTATACTCATTTATATTGATTATTTTTAATTGAGCATATAGGTTAGAAAAAGTGTTGAATTTTGTAAACATACAATTCAAACCCCTTTTGAGTGCCATTATTGACTAACGATTATCGTTCACAATAGCATAAATAATATCCATTTTATAATAAGTGTCATCAAAGATAGGCCCTTTTAAAGCCTTAAAGATGTTAAACTTTACTTTCTTATTGCCCACCTTAAATATCAACTTACCTTTGGGCACATCAATTAGTGTTTGTATAGTAGTCATAAATGATCTTATCAAAATGATAACAACTTTAGCTTCATACTCTATGTCCATTATCAAAAAGTATGTAGGAAAATTTAGTTTTCCTACTTTAATATGTAGGTCTTCCACTACCCCAGTTGGGTACCTAATGGACCTATCAACTAGTTAAAATGACACAATTGTAGGCTTAAGTTCTCCTATTCTAAGCTTATAAAAAGAGATAAAGGCATAATGTTAATAGTTGAACCTAAATCAGATAAGCATTTATAAAGATTGGAAGCATAAAAATGACAAGGAATAACAAAACTCCCTATATCTTTTAACTTTAGAGGTTCGTTTTTCAAGATCGCATTACACTCCTTGATTAAAGGTATCATAACATAATCCTAAAGTTTATTTTTGTTTGAGATGATCTCTTTTAAAAACTTTACATGAGATGACATATGATTTAATGTTTAAACATATGGGATGTTGATGCATAACTTCTTAAAAATATTTACGAATTTCTTAAAGTTGCTCTCATCCTTCTTTTTTCCCAAAGGCATATAGGGCTTGACAGTTGATTGAGGTGCCAAAATTGTATTGTTCACTAAGTCCAGCCTTTGCACTTCAATCATGTCATCCTCTTTCTTAGGGTTGTGCAACTTTTACACTTCCTTTTCCTTAGTGATTGCAACATTAAGTATTTATCTATTCCTCAGTGTGATGGCTATCACTCTCTCTTTAAGGTTTACCTTTGTTTTATTAGGAAAATTGCCGTGATCTTATCATCTGGACTAATTGATTCATTTGCACTTTAAATTGTAAATAAATGCATAATTTGACTATACCTTATCAAGTCAGCTCTTATGAGACTCAAGTTTCACTAAGTTATCTAATTTCAAATTAATGAAAGGCATATATTGTTTAAACATCTCTTCCATCCCCTTGTCCTAAGAAAATGGTTGTTAAAATTAAGGTCCTTATTGAAACTCAGGTGGTCTCATAAATTTGCATGCTCCAGTTCTTTTTTCCTTCAAGAGAAATTTGGGTGATTTCTCCACCTAGGATTGTAAGTGTTGGAGAAAGGATTATTTTTGACAATGGTTTTTCTTTATAGGTATTCATATATTTTACACCTTCATAATAATTTAATATGGGCTCTACATTAATGCATGTGTAGGAAGGATGCCTATACATACCATACTGATTACATGCCTACCTATTGATCATGTATCCATTTAACAACATCTTTATCTTTTTAGAAATATTCGTAACTTCTAATGCCAAGTTTGAAGGTGCTTGGACCTCATAAAGAGAAGCTTTTGATTTTTCCCTTACAACCTTAGTTGACAAGTTCTTATCTAAGTTTCAATGACTTATTTGAATTCTTCAGCAATTTTTATAGATATTATACCTCTTGTGATGGTGGAAACCAAGGTTTGATATGTGAGACTAAAACCTTTATAAAAATTGCATAACCAACTGTAGAAAATATTAATGGTGTGGACATTGACTAAGTAATGCTCTATATCTCTCCTAAGCTTTATAGAATGATTCTCCCTCTTTTTATACACAACTTTGGATTTGTATCTTAATATTAGGAGTATTAAATAGAGGAAAAAATCACAACATAAAAGCATCATATACTTGATCCCATAGTCCACCTTGATTAAAAGCAATCATGACCTTGCTCGATCTGTCATACGATAAGGGAAATATCTCATCTACAAATCATCGTCCTTTAAAAAGAAGTGTTTGGATTATAGAATAAAATTCTTAATAAAAGTGATTGTGTCTTTTCTAGGTAATATAATAAGAGTCGACAACTAGTAAGGATATACTTAATTTTAGCTTATAATTTCTTTCTCTTTAACTCAACCTAATATATAGAGTTTGTAGTACCCCAACTCTCATAAGGCTTATTCTCGAACATACAGATGTATTCAAGAACATACTCTACGAGAGTGGTGCGCTAAGATAGTCAGTCAAACTTATTGCAAAATTTCTTTGAACATCACACACATATTTCAAAAACCAATAATCAATTTTGGCCTATTTTATTCATAAACATTTTCATTCACAAGTGTTACAAACATTAAACATATTGTCAGAATTCCAGTAGTCATTTGGGCCCATTACAAATACAAAATATGTTTAATGATAAATGTTATTACAAACAGAATTCATTTATACAATAAATAATGCTTACAGAATACATGTTTAATACTAAAATAATAGAAAACATTTGTAGACGCCAACTGATCCTAACCTCAAACTCTTTTTCGAAGGCAATGGTTATACTTCAATTGGTCTAGATGGGTACCCTCTGAACCTAAAAAACAATGTTGCAATTTTGTTGAATTTTGCGAACTCAGTGAGTGAACCATCCTCGATTACTCACTCATATCACATAACACAGATAGTTCACAGTTCACATTCAATTTGCAGATAAGTATTAACACATATAGCACATCACTTCATTAATTCATCATATAGCATTAATACACTTTATTCACTTATTTCACATTTCACATTTCACATTCCATCTGTTCAAACAGTATAATTCAATTATTTAAACATACATATCAAATGTATATGTAATGCTTATGAGACTCACTTTCAATTATTACATTATTGCGATAGAGTGCCTGTAACTGTCCCATATCTATTGTGGATATCGGGCTCATTAATATCTATCCTGTATTCGTTGGGGATACCGGGCTCATTATACATAGTGAGTCTTTTGATTTTAATTACTTTTTAAGCTTTAAGTTCTTTTTCGGTGGCTACCTAGGTCACAACTGCCTTTATTTGATCATGCATTAAAGTAATGGAATGCCTCAAATCACATAAGTTCAATTAGTCACTTTATTCCACTTTACACATTCACTTTCACATATCATCGGACCTAAGTCTAACATTCAACAAAATGCTGAGAATCACTTATTCCTTGCTCATTCACATTCAATGAAGCACTTCTAATATGTTCACATTTATTAAACTCCTCGGACTATTTATGTCCAGAATCATCACAATCACAATCACATTAATATCAATGCAATTCAGAAATTTAAACAGAACAATCAATTAAAGTAAGACCATCTAGATCGACTTATAGTATGCTCCAGATTAGCATTTGCTTCCATGATCTGAAAAGGTCTGGATGCTGATGTTGAATCTTGTGTATCAACTTCATGCAATACACATATTGTACATACACTACTAATTGCACAATCACATAAACATTCAATTGTACACATATGTATATGTGTAATGTGTACTGCATGCTTAATTTGACTATTTTAGGTATGTTTCTTTAATTCTCATCTCATGATCATTCATACTCCAAAACTCATATATGTCTAATTTAAACTTAGGTTTACACCTCAATTTTACAAGATTACTCTAAGTTCATAACTTAATCATTCACTAAAGTTATTCTAGCATTATAAGATCACATAATATCCAATTTCTCATTCATCTTTACTCAATACACATCATTCATGTCCTTTGAATCTCATTAGCATTCATAAGATCACTTTCATTTATTTCACATTGTCATTCTCACAATTTCAACAGATCTATGTTCATATACGGACCTTATGATTGTAAGGCAGACATATACTTATACATACTATCTTTTGGAGTGAATTTCAGTCCAAATGGCTAGTAAATGTCTATTAGGCAGATTTCATATCTACTGGGCAGACATTCTCAGGTTTTCCAGCTTTCTAGCTTCGCTCATGTCCGTTTGGAGGGACATCATGTCTACTGGGCGGACATTCATTGGGCATCTATAGAAATGTGAACTTTTAACCTTTTAGACAATAAAAGCTCTCCTCGGGGTTTTCATAGAAGTTGTAGAACTCGGAGTTCTCTTCAAAAGCGTACTTAAATAACCTCAATCCAACATCTGCAACAAAAGTTATGCCTCTTACCCCAAAATCTATCCATTTGCACCCATTAATCTCAATTTATTTCCTTAATTATAACCTCAATTATCACCCTAAGCAATCATATATTTAATCACTTATTCCATCATCAAACTAAGTTCATTTCAAACTTCATTCAAGCATAAATGCATCATAGGAAAGTACATTACCATTTTTTGTCTCAAACATCACATAAAAGAAACATATTTCATGTAAAAGACATTCACATTTTCCAACTTTTCCATCTCCTTCAAGTTATATTCAAAACCTCTTATGCTTAGTCTATCATTTCTAGCTTGATTCCTCATTATTCCCTCTTCATTCTCACCTCCATTTCAGTTCAATATCCATCATAAACAAATCATATTCTATGTTTGATCATAAGCATCAAAAATAGAACATTCATACATATACATTCATCATCAACTTTCTGCACACTTTTTACTCCATTATCATCTTCATTTCACTTCTAAACCATCACCTTAATTTACCTCATTTTAGGATACCACACTACTCCTTTCCTTTAGCTTCAAACTCATTCTAGTTTTTCTCACATGACAACTTATAACTTATGGCTTTCATATACCCAAAACATATCATTCCTCCTTCATTCATTAACAACGCAAAATTAGGACATAATCACATATCTTCATTTTTCATCTTTCTATTCTCATTAAAACACTATTTTCATTATTAATCATCTATAAAACAATACATAATCTGTTATTTATCATTTATATGAAAAGAATGTATACACATATATTTATTCTTCAATGCTCATCATTCATTCATCTACATTTTTACACATTCTTATACGCTATTCACTCTATCAGTCATCCCTTAAACTATCATAAGTTGTTTCTCGTCATATTTACAAGAATATAACATAACCTACTTAATTCCTCATCAATGTATCATCATATTTCAATAACTTTATCATTATTATTTCATCTCAATTATCATCAAAATCATGTCAATCAAGTAAGCCATAAGGAATAATATACTACTTACTTGATTGGCCCAAAACTTCTTTAATCACCATGAAACCCTAGCTTCCAAAATATCACACGATCATCAATTTTCATAGATAAATGAGTTGGGTCTTTTAATAGCAAGATGAGGAAGACAAGGATCTTGAAGTAACTAGTGATGAAGAATGATAGCAAGGATCAATGTGAGTGGGTGAGAAGAGAGGATTGTAGATGATGGAGAAGAAGAACGGAGAAGCTGAAGGAAAGAGTATTTGACAAAAGTGAGAAACAATGAGCAATGGTCTTACAAAATTGAAAATAACGAGAGTGAGGTGTGTTGTCACTTGCCACATGTCACCACGTTGTGGTTCTCACTTGGTCCTCTTTAATAACTAGTCCATTTATCTCCAATTTCAAATCTTGTTGTCTCCCAATTTTCAATGACACTTGTCATTAAATCGTAATGTCACTTATCAATAATTTCTACTGCTATTTGACATTTATTTCTACTGCCATTTATCAATTATCTTGCTATTTGATTTTTTTTCTAGTTCAAAAATACCCAAAATTTCAAAAATTTCCCTAATTTTTTCCAAAATTCTAAGACAATAATATAATTCACCAAATCCATTTTCAAGACTTTTCATTCACTATTCACATCATAATCATATTAAAAAATCATTTATATCTAAAAATGTCAAATGAGTGCATGAACAGTCATTGTAATGTGTGCAATTTTCAACAATCATGTGTGTGTATGATAATATTATGCATGAGTATGAAATACAATTTTCTAATATCTCATTTATAGAAATTTAGGGTTTTAACCCTTAGTATGGGGAATAGGATGTTACAATTCTCTCCCGTTAATAAATTTCATCATCGAAATTCATATCTGATTGTTCAAAAAGGCAGAGGTATTGTTTCCTCATATGCTCCTCCGTTTCCCATGTAACTTTTCCACTCAAATGGTTTCTTCCAAAGGACTATAACTGATGGAATCACTCGATTTTTCAATTGCTTATTCAGATACCTCACCGTCTTAACTGGTTCCTCAAAATTTCTCAAATTACTTAAAAGTTTCATTTCTTATGTTGATAATACATATATTGAATACCGATATCTCCTAAGCATACTAACATATATAATATTGTGAATCTGAGACATCTTTTGTTGGTCAGGCTAACTCACAAGTCAAAAGTCCTATTTTCTCAATAACTTCATATAGACTAATATATTTTAGTCTTAGTTTCCCTCCTTAATGAACTTTAGTACACCTTACCAAGGTGGTACTTTTAGAAACACTATCTATCTCTATACATTCGATATTTTCAATGTTAATCCACTTAACTCTTTTTTCTTTCTTGAATCGCTTAATTTCTACTCAGATCAATTTCATTTCGTCAATAGTATCTTAATCAATTTTGGCCTTCAACCATTCTTAGGCCTTCTTCATCCTAATATAAAAGCAGACGATTCTTTCTGTCGTATAACCCCTTATACGATGTCTTACCAATACCACTGCGATAATGATTGTTATAATCACATTCAATATATTGATCCCTTGTTCTTAGGAACTCTAAAATATAAGCTCTATGCATATCTCCAGCAGTTAATACTATTGGCAAATTAAACATTCAGTTACACATTCAACCACTTGCATTCTTCATCCTTGGCTGCTAAATGTTGTTTCAGCGTATTACTACCATGATGTATTACATAGGTTGCTATATGTGCTTCATCCATAAATCTCTTCTCTTAATCATCTATATCAGATACACGTACTCCTTACTTCAATCACGAAGTATCATTTTTTTCCAATTCAATCTCAACATTCGAATTCACTTTCAATCTCTCAATAAGATTTACAAATTTTAAATCCTTATTTAGGGCTTTTCTAATCCTTTCATGAAAACTAATCTTAAATTCAATGTAGCTAATAACACTTCATTTTGCCCCAATTACAACCCAACATTCTTCATTTCACTAGGTTTAATAGCCTTAATATTTGAATTTGTGCTATACTGCTATAGGACTTTCTACTTAATGCATCAGATATAACACTAGCTTTACTGGGTAATACTCATTTGTACAATCATAATCTTTTGGTATCTTTATCCATTGTCTCAGGCTTGTATTCAATTCTTTCTGACTTAATGATTTCTTCAATCTTTAATGATCTGTATAAATCCAAAATATTTCACCCTACATAAAATGTCTCCAAGAATTTCAAAGCAATTATTACTGCAACAAAGTTTAAATCATGTACTGAATAATTCAACTCATGATACCTTAATTGTCTTAATATATATGTAATCACTTTACTATGCTGCATCAGAATACATCCTAATTTCCTAACATGAAACACCATTATATACTACATAATCTCCATATCCAGATGGAATATCTAACATTGATGTTGTAATTATTTGGTGTTTTATTTCCTCAAAATTCCTTTTACATTTATTGGTCCACCTAAATAACACATATTTTTCCAGAAGTCTTGTCACAGGGCTAAGCTCAGTAAAAACCCTACGACAACCTCTAGTAGTATCCAACATCTAGTTAATTATAGAAAGCTCCAGATCTTATATATATATTCCTTGGAGTTTGTCAATTCATCATTAACTCTACTTTCCTTGGGTTTGCCAATATGCCCTGTTCAGATACTATTAACCCAAAAATACTACTTGATCAAGCCAAACTTCTCTCTTACTGAACTTAGCATATAATTGTTTCCCCTCATGATATGTAAGACTAACCTCAAATGTTCAAAAATGTTCTTCTCAACTTTTTGAACAAACTCAAAATATCATCTTATGATCACAATCACTAATTGATCTAAATAAGGCTGGAACACTTTATTCATTCATGCAATGAATGTTGTCGGGGCGTTTGTCAACCTAAAAAGATATTTCCAAAACTTAATGTTCCCACAACTATTTTTGGAAATTCTTAAGTACTAATTCTTCAAATGAGGTAATATTATCTCATGTTTTTCTCAATCCCTCAATTGATTTCTTTTCTTGAATGATTTTCACCATTCATTCAATTTCCTCTGATTTCTTATCGATTGCTTCTAATGTCTATCCATTCTTACTAGTTTCCCCACACATTTCAATTTCTTTACAAGTCTCAATTTTCTGAACACAAATATCAAGCTTAGATTGTGCCTTATAAATATATGAATATAGAGCACATTGTGGATCTAATTTCCTTTAGCAATAGCAATAATATCATCCAAATTTCATGAACTTAATGTAATTAGGCTACCTTACATCGAACAAAGTGCATGTACTCCTTATAGCATATTTAACTTCTATGCTTGAGTTTCAGTTAGAAATGGGACTTCAATATTCACTTCTAATTTGTTCAATAGTCATTCATTTATAGAAATGGAACATTGACTTATATGATATCATTCATTGAAATTCTCTATCAAAAGAAGATTTCTTTCCTCAATCATCTATACTTTTTACTTACTTTTTATGAGTCAACTATATTCATCATTGCTTTACAACCATTGATAATACCTCAATAAGATCAATTTCTATCATATCTTATATGATCAGAATATTTTTCATAATGAAGCTCAGTGAAGCAATAAACATATTCATTTATTCTTATAGTATGGTATAAACTATCAAGATCATTGCATCTTATTTAGATATGTATTTTTGAAAAGTCACCAATTGATCTCAATTGATTCTAGACAACATCTCTCCCTTTGTATCTACCACGATCGTGGTAGAACTTCCCACTATCATGTTAGAAGCTTATGAAACTGGCCATGATTGTGGGGACTCTACCACGATCGTGACAGAACCAATTCTTAGCCACGATCGTGGGGACTATGCCACAATCATGCCCTGCTTCCTTTTTCCTTCCTTTCTCCTCAAATTCATCACAAATAGCAATATCATTCACACTCTCAATCTATCCCCAATTGATCATTATAAAAGCTTTCATGTGCTACTCTAAGTCATCTCAAAATTTTAACTATGGGGATTAAAACTTAAGAGTATCTAATATGTCGTAGATCACTTCTTGTACTATATTCAAGCATATAATACATATATGCTTAGTAACATCATTTGTCAAGGTAATCATATTATTGAATATGCACTCATAATAACAAATCAATTTAACTTCGAGGACTTCTACATATATCACTGTCATTTATTTCATCTCCAAATTTTCATTTATTTCATCTTACAAATGTATGTTCTCAATCAATTCTAAATTATAAAAGCATAGCCATCATAAAGTTCTGATCTCAATTCCACTGACACATTCTTATGCTAAATCATAACTCTTATCATATTAATCAAACAACCATTTTAATTCCAAATTTAACTTCTCAATGTCATAGTAAATTTTTGTTTTCACTTCACTTTGCTTGTACAATGTAAATCTCATCATTTCTATCTATACCTATGTTTTTCTTCAATCAATCCACGACAATGTATTCACATCCATATCAATTCAAAGATATAAAACCATAATATAATATTGATATCATATTCACTGATATATCCTTAAGTACAAATACACTGAGCCTTTGTCTGACATATTGACCCATGTAGTATTTCTTATTTTTGGATATCCTCAAACCCTCATTTTCTTACATTCTGACATATCATTATCCTTCTCATTGGTTCTAACATCTCAAATTCTTAATGACTGATCATACGTGTGACTCATCCAAATGTGACTCAGACTGGAGATCAGTTGCCACTGTATGTTATGACATGTCTAGAATTCATATACCTTGACACATGCTTTGAAAAATGCCCATGTAAGATACTAAGACTAGGCTCTGATACCAACTTGTAGCACCCTAACTCTCATAAGACATATTCTCGAACATACCGATGGTATTCGAGAACATACTCTATAAGAGTGGTGCGCTAGGACAGTCAGTCAAACTTATTGTAAAATTTCTTTGAACATCACACACATATTTCAAAAACCAATAATCAATTTTGGCCCATTTTATTCATAAACATTTTCAGTCACAAGTGTTACAAACATTAAACATATTGTCAAAATTCTAGTAGTCATTTGGGCCCATTACAAATACAAAATGTGTTTAATGATAACTGTTATTACAAACAAAATTCATTTATACAATAAATAATGCTTGCAGAATACAATGTTTAATACTAAAATAACAGAAAACATGTGTAGACGCCAACTGATCCTGACCTCAAACTCTTTTTTGAAGGCAATGGTTATACTCCAATTGGTCTAACTGGGTACCCTTTAAACCTGAAAAACAATGTTGCAATTTTGTTGAGTTTTGCCAACTCAATGAGCGGACCATTCTCGATGGCTCACTCATATCACATAACACAAATAGTTCACAGTTCACATTTAATTTGTAGATAAGTATTAACACATATAGCACATCACTTCATTCATTCACCATGTAGCATCAAATACACTTTATTCACTTATTTCACATTTCACATTCAATCTATTCAAACAGTAAAATTCAATTATTTAAACATACATATCAAATGTATATGCAATGCTCATAAGACTCACTTTCAATTGTTACGTTGTTGTAATCGAGTGCTGGTAACTGTCCCATATCTATTGTGGATACCAGGCTCATTAATAACTGTCCCGTATCCGTTAGGAATATTGGGTTCATTATACATAGTGAGTCTTTTGTTCTTAATCACTTTCTGAGCTTTAAATTCTTTTTTAGTGACTACTCAGGTTGCAACTACCTTTATCTAATCATGCATTCATGTAATGGAATGCCTCAAATCACATAAGTTCAATTAGTCACTTTATTCCACTTTACACATTCACTTTCACATATCATC
>JANIIA010000004.1:10192272-10202272 GCA_027478495.1 Erythroxylum alaternifolium | reverse complement strand
TTAAGACAGGTGAGTGGAAAAGGGATCAAGCTACTAGTCGATAAATCTCTTATTTCAACAAATACATCCATCCCTCTTAATCCATGTGATCATTGTTTTGACAGGAGAATAACATAAAGTCTCTTTCAGTAGGAGATTTATGAGGAAAATGGCTAAATAGAACTGATGTACTAAGATGTTTGTGGTCCTATTGAAGATGAGTCATTAGGAGGCAACAAATACTTTGTTACCTTCATTTATAATGTAACTATGAAAACTTAGGTCTACATAGTGAAGACAAAGAGCCAAGACTTTGAAGTTTTCTAGAAATTTCATGCCATAAAAGAAAAGGAAATAGGAAAAGTTAAAGTATCTTCTAACTAATAATAGAGGGGAGTATACCTCTAAGGAGTTTGAGAATTACTGTGTGAGGTATGACATGAGACATAAAAAGATAACCCTGTATTCCACAAAATTAAGGTGTTGTCAAGAGAATGAACAAAACAATTATGGAAAAGGTTTGATGTATACTAAGAATGTCAAAACTATTGAAGATTTTTTCAAGTAAAGAGTCAAAACTGTTATTTATTTGATTAACCGAACTCTATCAGTCCCTTTAGGTTTCAATTTTCCAGGGATAATGTGGATAAGGAAATATCCCCTCTTATTCGCATATAAGGAATTTCATATGTAAAGTGTTTAAACATGTATCCAAGGAGTAAAGACTGAAACTTAACTCAGAGATGACTCTTTGCATATTTATTGTGTATAGTGACGAATAGTTTGGCTTCAGACTCTATGAACCAAAAAAGAAGAAAGTTACAAGAATTAAAGATATTGTATTCCGTGAGCACAATATAGGTGCATACCTTATTAAAAGAGGTAAGAGTACTCTCAGTAGTTCATCCTACGGTGCCATTGATGTTTCCCTTATTTTGACTTTTATTAATCAGTTCATTAGTAGAGACGAAGAATATAAGCAGGCGCTTGATGTTAATGATCAGGTATAACCTGATAATGTGAGCTACATGAGTCATATCTAGACAATGGTGTAGATGAGGCTAATGATAATAATAAGTAGGGGAGAAACTTGATTCCATGTTAAAGGATATTCAACTTCGAAAGTCAACTAAAGAGAAAAGACCTTCTAGAAGATATTTAAGTACATAATACCTTTTAGTTACTACTAAAAGAGAGCCTGAAGATGTACAAGAGTAGAGTCATATGAAGATAAAGATCTCTGATTCACAATTATATAAGAGGAAATAAATTCCCTAAAGAAAAATGAAACTTATGAGTGTAGCATCTCACTCTCATAGGGCATATTTCCAAACAAACCGTCGGTATTCGAGAATATACTTTACAAGGGTATTATGCTAGGACAGTCAGTCAAACTCATAGCATAATGTTTTTGAACACCACAAGTAATTTTAGAAAATCTATAATCATTTTCGGCCCATTTTATTCATAAACACATCGAGAACAAATCAATTTCCAAATTGACCATTTCTCTTACAAAACACTTCCAGTCATAAAGTCATTACAAAGTAGAATTATTCATATACACATGGTATAGTATTTGCGAATACATTCTTTAATACAAAAATAAGGAAAAACATACGCAGATGTGAATTGATCCCGACCTCTATCTCTTATCCGAATGCAGTGGCTATACTTCAGTTTGTCTAACTGGATATGTCCTCTGAGTCTGAAAAATAACGTTGCAATTTTGTTAAGTTTTGCGAACTCAATGAGCGAACCATCCTTGATGGCTCACTCATATCACATAACACAAATAGTTCACAGTTCACATTCAATTTGCAGATAAGTAATAACACATATAGCACATCGCTTCATTAATTCATCATGTAGCATTAAATAACACTTTATTCATTTATTTCACATTTCACATTCAGAACAATTCAAACAGTACAATTCGACCATTTAAATATACATATCAAATGTATATGCAATGTTCATGAGACTCACTTTCAATTATTATGTTGTTATGACCGAGTGCCTGTAATTATCCTGTATCTATTGTGAATATCAGGCTCATTGGTAACTATCTCGTATCCGTTGGAGATACCGGGCTCATTATACATAGTGAACCTTTGACTCTTGATCATTTTCTGAGCTTTGAGCTTTTTTTCAGTGGCTACTTCAGTCACAACTTCCTTTATCTGATTATTCATTCATGTAGTATAATGCATCAAATCTTATATATCAATTAGTCAATTATATTCACTTTACACATTCACTTTCACATATCATCGGATCTAAGTCCGGTATTCAACAATTATGCTAAGAATCACTTATTCCTTGCTCATTCACATTTAATGAAGCACTTCCAATATGTTCACATTTATCAAACTCCTCGGACTATTAATGTATGGAATTATAACCATCATATTCACATCAGTAATAAATCGATACAAAAATTTAAAACAAAGTAATCAATTAATATAAGACCATCTAGGTCAACTCATAGTACGCTCCAAAGTAGCATTTGCTTCCATGATCCGGAAACGTCTGAATGCTGATGTTGAATTCTGTGTATCAACTTCATACAATACACACATTGTACACACATTACTAATTGTACAATCACATAAAGATTAAATTGTACATATATGTATATGTGTAATGTATAATGCATGCTCAATTTGACTATTTCGAGTATGTTTCTTTAATTCTCATCTCATGATCATTCATACTCCAAAACTCATATATGTCTAATTTGAACTTAGGTTTACACCTCAATTTTACAAGATTATTCTAAGTTCTTCACTCAATCATTCACTAAAGTTATTCTAGCATTATAAGATCACATAAAATCCAATTTCTCATTCATCTTTACTCAATACACGTCATTCATCTCCTTTGAATCTTGTTAGCATTCATAAGATCACTTTCATTCATTTTACATTGTCATTCTCACAATTTCATTGGTTCTATGTTCATTATGTAGACCTTATGTCCATAGGTCGGACATATACCTATATATTCTATCTTTCGGAGTGAATTTCAGTCCATATGGCTAGTAAATGTTCGTTAGGCAGACTTCATGTCCACTAGGTGGACATTCCAGAGTTTTCCATCTTTCTAGCTCCGCTCATGTCTGTTTGGAGGGACATCATATCCACTGAGCGGACATTCATTAGACATTTACAGAAATGTGAAAATTTGTCCCTTTAGACAGCAAAATCTCTCCTCAGAGTCTTCATAGAAGTTTTAGAACTTGGAGTCCTCTTCAAAAGCATACTTAAATAACCTTAATCCAACATCCACAGCAAAAGTTATGTATCTTGCCCAAAAATCTATCCATTTGCACCTATTAATCTCAATTTATTTCCTTAATTATAACCTCAATTATCACCCTAAGCAATCACACATTTAATCACTTATTCCTTCATCAAACTAAGTTCATTTCAAACTTCCTTTAAGCATAAATGCATCATAGGAAAGTACCTTACCATTTTTTGTTTCAAACATCACATAAAAGAAACATATTTCATGTAACAGTCATTCCCATTTTCCAACTTTTCCATCTCCTTCAAGTTATATTCAAAACCTCTTATGCTTAGTCTATCATTTCTAGCTTAATTCCTCATTGTTTTCTCTTCATTCTCACCTCCATTTCAGCTCAATATCCATCATAAACAAATCATATTCTATGTTTGATCATGAACACCAAAAACAGAACATTCGTACATATACATTCATCATCAACTTTCTGAACACTTTTTACTCCATTATCATCTTCATTTCACTTCTAAACTATCACCCTAATTTACCTCATTTCAAGATACCACACTACTCCTTTCCTTTAGCTTCAAACTCATTCTATTTTTTCTCACATGACAATTTATAACTTATGGCTTTAATATACCTAAAACATATCATTCCTTCTTTATTCGTTAACAACGCAAAATTAGGACATAATCACATCTCATTTTTCAACTTTCTATTCTCATTAAAACACTATTTTCATTATTAATCATCCATAAAATAATACATAATATGTTATTTATCATTTATATGAAAGCAGAATGTACACACATATATTTATTCTTTACTGCTCATCACTCATTCATCTACATTTTTGCACATTCTCATACACTATTCACTATATCAATCATCCCTTAAACTATCATAAGTTGTTTCTCATCATATTCACAAGAATATTATATAACCTACTTAATTCCTCATCAACTATCATCATATTTCAATAACTTTATCATGATTATTTCATCTTAACTATCATCAAAATCATGTCAATCAAGCAAGCCATAAGGAATAATATACTACTTACTTGATTGGCTCAAAACTTCTTTAATCACCATGAAACCCTAGCTTCCAAAATATCACACGATCATCAATTTTAATGGAAGAATAAGTTGGGCCTTTCAATAGCAAGTTGAGGAAGACAAGGATCTTGAAGTAACTAGTGATGAATAACGATAGCAAGGATCAACGTGGAGTCGGTGAGAAGAGAGTGTCATAGATGATGGAGAAGAAGAATGGAGAAGATGAAGGAAAGAGTATTTGACAAAAGTGAGAAACAATGAGCAATGGTCTTGCAAAATTGAAAGTAACGAGAGTGAGGTGTGTGGTGAGGCAAGTGACATTTGTCACTTGCCGAATGTCACCACCTTGTGGTTCTCACTTGGTCCTCTTTAATAATCAGTCCATTTGTCTCCAATTTCTGATCTAAATGTCTCCTAATTTTCAATAGTCTTGCCACTTGGCTTTTTTCTAGTCCAAAAATACCCAAAATTTAAGAAATTTCTCCAATTTTTTATGAAAATTCTAAGTCAATAATATAATTTACCAAATCAATTTTCAAGACTTTTCATTCACTATTCACATCATAATCACATAAAAAATCATTTATACTCGAAAAATGTCAAATGAGTGCATGAACAATCATTATAATGTGTGAAATTTTCAACAATCACGTGTGTGTATGCTAATATTATGCATGAGTATGAAATGCATTTTTCTAATCTCTCATTGTTATTTCTCATTTACAAAAATTCAAGGTTCTAACCCTTAGTATAGGAACGGGATGTTACAGAGATGATGCCCTGAAGTCAATGAGCTAGGTTCGAGTTGACCGAGCCTCTGGTTGGGCTCAAACTTAAGCTATCTAAGCCTGGCCTAACCCCAGGCTTAACACATATAAGCGAAATAACTTCTTTTTCTGCAAAAAATGATGTCATTTTTACATTTTAATTTTAAAAAATAGCTCAGGTTAGGTCAAGTTTGGCTTGGGCAAGGCTACCTAAGGCCTAGTCGGGCTCAAATTGGGCTCAGGCTAACTGTCTCTGGCCAGACCAGGCCTTGGGCTAGGAACGGGCCCTAATAACACCTAGTCTCGGCCTGACATATTACCATCCATACTGATATATGAATGAAGGACTAACACTAATAAGATACATTTGAATATCCCTTGTGTGAATTTTAGGTGACTCTAACTCCCTAACACCAATAATGACATTATTTCCACCCTTGTTGTCAATATTTCTAATATTGAAATGATTTGTAACCATCTTTGTTGTGCTTCTACTATTGTTTTGTTTACGTAACTGCTCGATTTCAAGGTTAATAAGGAGCATATTATCTAAGTTTGCACTTCAAAATCTCTTATCTTACATAAACTACCTGAAAACAAAGTAGGAAAGCTAAGGGTAAATAAAGTTAAAATTAACAAAATAACACAGTCCTTGACAATGACGTTAAAACTTGATCACTCAAATTTGTAAATGCATATAATGAGATGTAGAAAGTTTAAATATGAAGTATTCTAGGTTATTGTTTCCACGAAGAATAATTAATCAATTGGTCCTGATGAGAAGACGCTAACTAAATTCACACTTTTCTCGGATACTAAGGCTTATTAACAAGATCTTGTACATTTAAATCATGCTAATTAAAGTAAGATTGCTAGCGAACCTACTTGGGAATATGTTAACGTAAGAAATCATCCTAGTAATACTCCTTTTAATTTGATATATAAAATTTAAATGAACATTGATTGCATTGCAGAAGAGATATACCCTTCCCTTTAGAAGGTAAAGAATGGACTTTGAAGATTGTTAGGGATGCATAGAGAAGTTGCGTGTTAAGACCACAGCATATGTAGAAAGAATGGCCAATTATCCCAAATACATAAGAGATAAGTCTTTGAGGAGTTCATTTCTTATTGAAAACACCCATATGTGAAGGTATGACAATTATTAGCACTTTATAAATTAATTTCATAATATCTAATTAATATAATATTTCAATAAGTAGAAAATTACTAAAACAAATATTCAAAATGGAAAAAATAAATTAAAATGCACATAGCTAGTTTTAAAAGTTCTAAACGTATTTAGGCTAAGCTGGTAAGTTTTTCATTGAGTTATAAGATATCAAGAAACTACTTAAAATTTCTAAATTATTTCAAAGTTCTAACTAAAACTTATTTATATAGATAAAAAAAGAAAGAGAGGATAAAAATCCACTCTTTAATGTTGAAAAGTATCTTACTACTTACAAAAGAAAGTACGGAAAAGTGTAAAAGAAATTTTATCAAAGTTATAAGAGAGAAGATTGTGACTAGTATTTTGTCTTGTTATAATTTCTATAATGTTGCTACTTTCATTAAGATGCTCAGATTTATTGCTTATTGCATGTGCATTTAAACTTATTATATTATTCTGCCACTCATATTACCTAGATTTCATTAATTTGTTTTTCTTTTATTGCTCTGTTCTTCTTATCAATATGAGTTATCTCAAGTATAGCTAAAATGACATTAGGTCTTTTTTGTAATTATATATGATACCTACATTCATTATTTTGATTATAATATTATTTGTTTCTTATTTGAAATGTATGTCATCATTATAGGTTGTTTCCTATAAAATTGCAGTCACTCTTATCAAGGCCAATTTCATTGAAAAGTAATAGATTACGTTTATTTTGTAGGCTCACTTTGACGAAGTGTAAAAAGAAATTCATAGTTGAAAGCTTAATGAAGTTATAGCTAATATAGGATTAATAAGGCCTAGTTGTAATAACTTATTTAGAAGGGGTGTGAAATCATCTAGCATAAAAGAAAATAATATGGCAAGTGAGGTATTTTACAAAGTTCTTAATAGGTATCTACTGTCCATCGAGATTATACTATAAGAAGAGATGAACCAGAAAGTAAAAGATGAAAGGGAGAGAATGACAATGGAATTAGAATAAGAGAAAGTGAATGATTGGAAATGAAAAGAAAAATAGAATAAGATAAAGCAAATGGAGAAGAAATAATGCAACAAATGTTCTCTCTCATTCAATCTTAGCTTGGGCAAGCCAATACCTTTAATATTGACATGCTTTGCAAATTCATTGTGCCTAGTCAATTAAGAAGGGAACATTCTATTCCTCAAAATATTACATATCAATATAAAGAACTTCAGGTAACAAAGTTCTTAATTCACTTTTATTGTACATCATCTTGTTACCGTTTCCATTAAAAATAGTTACAAATTATGTTTGATTATTTTCCCATTTGTAAATATAATGCACCCAATATGGATTAAAAAATTCATGCCTTTTGACTTTGTTTATAAAAAGAATTGTATTATTGTGTTTTTAGTTTTTGAACTACATTAATTGTCTTAACTAAATGGAGATCATAATAAAGTAGTTGGTGCTTTATTATTTAAATACGTCAACATGTTTATGAGCATAGTTATTTTAGAATAATTCTAATCTTCTTATTTTTCTATAGGAAGGTGATGATTGGGAGTGAATAAGAGGTACTTTATGAAGGATTTTAGAGTGTACATACATATTCGTTTTATCTGTATTTTAGTTGATGTACTTTTAGTACTTATGGATCAGAGGAAGATAACATATGTGCATATTTTATCTAATTATTTTTATCTACTATATTTTTGGATAGGTTAAAGGTTGAGTTCCATAAGTGTATATGGACTATTTGATAGCATCTATAAATACAATTTTTTAACCACTAACATTTGGCAGTATATATTTTAGGGCATACATTAATGTATGTATATTTACTTTTAATATTATATATTGCTATCTTAATGCACATAATGATAGTTTTAGTTCGTTGGCTATTCGTGATTATTTATTTTTTCTTTTTAATACAATTCTATTACTTTTTACAAATCTAAATTTGTAGCTTAATAAATGAAAGGTATTGACTTTATACCATAACTTTGTTGTTGCATTTTAGATGAAAATTTTTTACTTTAGTTTAAGGCATTTGTTGCCTTTGATAATTTTAATGTTGCAATAATTTTCATTAAATTTTGTTACTTTTACAACTAAAGTATGTTTCTAGCTTGATCATAAAGGTTTGCTTTCACATTAGCATGTCATTTCTAATAAAAGAATAAAATGTTGCTTTTGTTATTAGATATTGTTACCTAAAAAAAAACAATTCATCGTCTTATAAAGATTCAAAACTATTGCTATATTCATTTCTGTTATAGTTTGAAGTTTTTTTTTATTATTTTAGTCAAATTTTGATTTAACATTATTCATTACCTTAGTTGATAAGAAATTTTGTTGCTTTACACTTATAATGTTGCCACTTTATTTAATAGCATGATTATGCTACTTTAATAAAAAGATAACAATAATTGCACTTTCAATTGGACTTTTAATTTACATAATACATTTTTTGTTATAGTCATGAGGCAAAAAGATAAAAAATGACCCAAAGGTTTTCATCAAAACTTCACTTAGACCCAAAGATTTCTAAACTTTCAAATAAAACCTTAAAATTTGATAAGTGTTTAAAAAGGCCCTTAAGTTACCAAAACATTAACCCCTTTGTTAAAAATTTTCAATATAGAAATTTTAATTTTTTGGTTTTAGACCCCAATGCCACATAGACAATTAATCTAGTATGATGTTCGAATGAAAAATTAGGGAACTGCTTCCAATGAAATTATGTCCATGCTTCAAATGTTTAGTAAATTTAGGGAGTAAACAAAATTAGGGATTTTCTTTAATTTTCAAATAAACTTCATGCCAGATTATTGTTTATATGATATTGGAGTATAAAAAAATTAAAAATTCTATCTTGGAAATTTTTAATAGAAAGACTAATTTTCTATTAACTTAAGAGCCTTTTAAATGTTTATCAAATGTTAAGATTTTATTTGAAAATTTGGAAGCGTTTAGGTCCAAGTTAAATTTTGATGAAAACTTTTAGGTCTTTTTTTAAACCCTTTTTCCTAATAATGACTTCACAACCCAAAGCACCTAATCATTTAAGAAGTAATTACTATATGTCCTGAATAAATATTTTTAAAGTGTTAGGTTTTAATCAAAGACACTAACATTCAACTTATATTTACTTACCTAGGTCATGTTGAACATTCCTTATATCATAGTTATTTTTAGGTTAATTTCTAGAGATTTTTCTCAAATAACATCATCTACATTGCTATGGTCTCTACCAAAAGCTTGAAAGACTTTTGATCATCAAGGAATAAATTAATCTCCGGTCTGTTATGAACTTCAATATGCCTTTACTTTATATAAGTTGTTGGAAGTCTAACTGTGATCGGATCACGGATGCAGCGAAAAAACAAAATTTTATAGATTTCGAGCGAATCTCGATAATTGATTAACTTGCATAAAAACACGAATACAAATCATAAGAAATTGTACCTTATTTGCATTCCTATTGAAATCCTGTAACAGTCTCTCGAATTTATCAACCACGAGCTGTCCACTTGTCCAACCTCTGATGGGGTCCATAAAATAACTTCTTGTTGCGGTCTAAGCAGAATAATATATAAATTGAATTCTATCTAGACCAATTAGAGGCAAGCGCACCCTATCGACAAATAATATAAAACGGTAAGAACCGGATATCATACCCAAGGGAATTTCAACATGCAAGACAATTAAATTAAACGATGACAAATTACTCAGATGATCAAGAATTGATTGATTTGAAAATAAAATAAAATAAAGTAAGCAAATCAAAGAAATA
>JANIIA010000004.1:10140420-10155530 GCA_027478495.1 Erythroxylum alaternifolium | reverse complement strand
TAAATCATGGTCATAATATATGTTTGCATTGATTAAATCCGCACAATTAAAATAAATAAGGAATAAAATAAAGAAAACAAATTAAAAACACCCCCTTTTCAACAGCTGTATTTTATCGTGCCACTAGCTTCAACACATTTAATCTCCACTAGCTGCTTCGATGTGGGAGTGTGCTTCTTTTGTTGCCATTCCACCAGCTGTCAACTTTTGAGTGGAGAATCTCCTCAATGGTGGTTTAACATGGATGCTCCTAGCCACCACCAGCTTCAACATTCTCCAGCTATCAATGTTGTTAATCTTTTTTTCCATTTATTATCTCAACACAACACTCACACACACATAGCCCACGCAGAAACATCTCATACGCTAACCTTGCACCCTCCTTTCTTCACATTTTTTAGCTCCACCAGCTGATCAATGACACACCAGTCCACCAGCAGCTGCCACGTGAATTTGGAGTATTGAGTGAGGGATGTAACATGAGTGTTCTCCCAGCTTTCCTCCTTCTTTATTTTTATATCTCCACCAACTGCTTGAACATCTTCACACCACCAGCTTCAACTTTGCTTCAGCGTTTTTGCTCTCTCTTCTTCACGCTCTCCAACTACTTGGTATCATGCCACCTGATACCTACATGTTTATGGAGAGTGGAAGATGCGTCAAAATAGGATGGGGGTGGCTTGATTTTGGTGTAGTCAAATGGAGGCTGCTGCATGTTTTTAGAGGAAAATGGAGGCTTTCTTTTTTAAAAAAACTTCAACGAAGGCTACTTTCATGAATAAAATGGAGGCTGATTTTTCTTGTAATGGAGGCTATTTTGGTTGGGAGTGGCGTGAATAAAGGCTTGTGTTTGAGTGGGGGCTGCTTTTGGAGTGGAGAATGAGATGTTTCAAGGTCAATTTTGACAGTGTATAAAACATAAATGATGATGATTTAGGAGCTCAAATTTTATCAGTATCTTCATCTTTGAGTTAGCTACAATATGAGACTTGAATCATAGGATTTCTCTATCTGAGTCAAAAGTTATGATCAAAACATCGTTGAAAGGTCATTCTGGTGATCCAAAATCTGATGCAAATTTCGGGAATTTATTTCTCCTGAATTCCAGCTCAAAAAAATCTACAATTGGTCCCAAAAAATCCGTCAATGAGTCAAGAGTTTAAGTATGAAACTTCAAAATTTTTGGCTAAACAATCTTGAGATAAAAATCCCACAATGACTAAAGGTCAAGTCCATCAAAAATTCAAAAACAATACAATTCGAGTCTATTTGTTTCATTTTTGCATTTTACGTCAACAAATCTCGAATAATGCTAAAAAATGATAAACTAGCTATAGATGAATATAAAATGAACATAAATGACTCTGAATTAAGTCCTAAAGAGCCACTCAAAGCTTCTCAGCGTTTTGAAAGCAAGAATGTAAGAGTGCTAGTTCTTTTTTCTTTTCTTCCTATTAACAGAAAAATCATTAGGGTGGTTTTGTAATTTAATTATAATTTTAATATAATTAAATATCTCATATTTGATCCCTAAAGTTTCTCAAACCTTATAATTAAGTCCAACTTAATTAAATTGATTTTTCTTTCACAAACTGGTGTTTAATGTGTGACCCATTAGGTTCCTAATATATTGGCAATTATTATAAATTATAATTCTGATTCACAATTAGAATATGATAAATTAAAACTCCTTTCAATTTATCTTTAAGTCTCTAATTAAACAATTTATAATCACAGGTCAAGATTAACGTCTAGCAACATGTCATGACCACCCAAATATCAGGAATGTCAAAGTGGTTTGATTCAACCTGTCCATGCATGATTATGATATATAATTTAATCCTTTCATCATCCAATGTTCTAATTGGACAGAGTATGGATACAATGTCTACTTTTTTCATCCAATCATGTTCATTCTTACTAATTAGTAATTGACTTATAATTAAAATTTGAAAACATCTTTTCAAATGTCACTTTAGTCAGAGAATTTCATAAATCTGTACTAATCAAGAATAGTGAAATATTTTCTCTAATTACTTTAGAGTGATGAATCCTTTATTGATGTACTCAATTATCTCCATATGGTTCATGCTACATCCAAGCGCTATTGACTGAATTATCCCAGGATAATTCATAAGTAATATCAAAATACAATAATTCCCACACAAGATACCTTGGTAATCTCAATTTAAGGATGAATTATACTACCATCATTATAAGTAACTCCACAGACACATAACAAGTATCTTCTTACTTTAATTAATGAGATCAATTACTTTCTTCATATGAAATAAACATAATATGTGTTAGTTTTACTGTTTCAAAATATCCCGTCTTGATGAAACTATAACTAGGAATGTTTAGGAGCCAATTGATTGGCTGTAGGGTATAAACTAACAATCTCCCACTTGCATTAAGTCAATCGTTTAAGTATCCCATACTATATCAATATATGACGATTATGCTACTGTTGGGACAATGGCTTAATGAGAGAATTCCCCAAGATTCTCTATAGTGAGTGCTTGTTTAAATCTTTCAACTTCCATCTCAATTATCATCGTAATTAAGAAAATTTGCCTAAGTACATCCTTGGATCTTTGATAAGACCTTAGCTCCTTTTACATGCCAAATGACTATAATGTTCCACAGTACATTGTTATCTTGAATGATGCATGGAACTATATCAAGTTCATTAAAGAACTTATTGATCCAAATAATCATTTCCACTAAATGGAAAAATGTATTATGGCTTAATTAGCATCCATTACTACATTGGAACCTTTCTAATCCTAAATGATATTGTTCTAAGTAAATAAACTTTAATTAGGATTTACCTATAAAGTTATATTCTTATCTTCTTGAACTCATATATCAACTCATACATAGAATAATGGATATCGTCAATGCTTCACAAGTATCTGATATCTCAAATACTAAACACCTTTAGTATATTATTTATGTAATTAGAGTTAGAATAGGTCAACAACTTCCAATTTATCTTTATAGATCTAATTCCCAGAATTAAGTTTCTGTCTTTTCATATCCAATAAGAGTTGTTCATGGGCAATTATATTTTCAACAACTGAAAATTAGAGTTGTTGTTCTCTGTAAGCAATATGTCTCTAAAACAAACTCTTTTAATTCATCATGAAAGTGAATCTTTCAACATCTTGTAGCCTTCTAACTATACATCAAATATATCAATAAGGGCACTAGTTCCAATTTGATGTACTGTCATGAAATTTGAACTTTTCAAATTTCATCTTACTCTGACTACTTATATCGAGAACCATTCTCCTATAAGTATTCATTAAAATAAACAATTTGTTCAATAGGTCTGTAAGATTATATCCAACCCTTTGGAAATCTCATAATCTTTTATTATCCAATTTAGTTCTAAACTTAATGGATAATATATACTTTAACTAAGCATTACACCCTTAAATCATTAACTTTGACTCTTTCAAAGATTTATCATTTCATATCTAATATGAAATCTTACTCATGGATTCAATGGGAACTATTGAAGGTAAGTCATTATACTAGGCATCACAATAGAAGAAATAATATGCATATGACAATATCTTATATTGTAGTTCCTCCTTATATAAATCCATACTCTTATGAATTCAGTAATGAAGGTATTCACTAGAGAATCTCATCCCCTATAGATAACCAAAATTTAAAACTCACTATAATGAACTCATCAAAGTGCTTTAACATTCAAAATGTTTAATTTCTACTTAGATTTAAACAATTTGAATTTTTTAAAAAATTTAAATCATTATTTCATTTCATACATATGACTATATCATATAAAGTCATTAGTAATATGATAAAATATAAGTATCATCCTTATATGAATTATTATTCCATCCAATACATTACTTGTATAAACTTAACAATTCAATACCATCATCATCCTTTCACCAAAGGTTGATTTACTTATTCTTCAACCTTACAAGTTTCATAAGTCCCATATGATTCATAATTAAAAGGATACACATATCCTTGTATGTAACATTATGATTCTTATTTTGTTGATTTAACTAATATGGAATAAAAGGATAATCTCAGTTATCCAATTTTTTATTCTTGTCATTTATGTTAAGCATAAGTCTCATTTGATCCAGCACATACAAACTATTTGCATAAACTTGGATAAAATACTTTGACTCAACAATCTATTTCTTATCGTTTGACTCAACAATCTATTTCTTATCATTTTTTGAACATTATAATAATGTTGAATCCAAATTCATTATCAAATAATCATAAGCATGAGCTAGAAATACATATGATCATAATCATATCTCTTATATGCAAGAAAAGTTATGCAATTATTTTCTTCTAATAGTAACTATTATCATTTTACAGCAAATGCCTTTAATTGTAGTCCACAATTATGCTTTTAGTAGGATAAATTAAGTGGAACAATTCCAACAAGGTATTATAGCTTTTAGTTTTACTTTATACAACCTCTTACATCTTGTTATTATGGGGTTGACATACATCTTACATATTGTCATCAAATTTATGAGACATTAGTCAACTCAAAATGTCAATACATTTTGTCATTCATATGATTTTGACATATCTCTAAAACTTTAACACCAAATCCTCAACATGGATTATAAGAAATTCGCATAATAGGCATATAATTTTTCTTTTCTAACTTTGAGAATCCTTTTCAAACATATCCTATGTCCTAAAAATTTGGTTCACTAACTTAGTATCAACTATACTAAATAAGGTAAATACTACTCAAAACAAAAAAATAAATGTAAAAAAACAAATGATTAATTATATGTTATGACTACCAAAAGAGATTAGGACTTTAATTATGTATTTGGTTACTCCCACTATTTTATTCGAAATAATAGCCCTCACTAATATTCATAAAGATTATGTTAATCTTTCTAGTGGGCTAGGATCTCAATCAAATTTAATTAATCCTGAGTTTGCTCAACAAACCAACCAAACTTAAATTAGATATATAACAACTTTATCAATCACATCTCATGTGACTCCTAAATCTGTTAGGTGACAACTCTTGCCAAAACATATCATATATGTTATTCCTAACTCTGCCTCTAAATTCATGTAATCATGAGTTTGCTCATCCAAATCACACAAATTTAGTTAAATAAAGCCCTCTGTCATAAGACTAAATTGCTCAACAAGCCTACTATAAATAAAACTCTGGTTTATTCTTATAACAATGGAAGACAATAATCACATTTTTAACGTGTACTTAATATTTTAATAAGGGATTTTAATTTTATTTGTCTCATCAATCATAAATTGCATGTAAAATATCGAACATATAAAAAAAATACAATTTATCATGCATCCAATATATATCTACCATATAAATATAATATGCATCTTATGCAATCATAATCAAACTATATGCATAAAACATCAAACTTTAATTTTCATAATCTAAAATAATATTTCCAACAACTTGGAAAATTAAATTAGATTAAACTCATCGATTCCTAAACAAACTAAATTTCTATTTCAAATAGAAATTTATTTTGATTTGAAAATAATTTTCAAATCCAATCGGAAACTATTTCTAATTATCTTGACTCTTTTAACAAAATTTAATTGAAAACAAGTTTTAATAAATTATGCTGCTTATTATAATTTAGAAAACTCCTTTTTCAAAATTATATAAATAAAACATTCTATTCCAATTAGAAAATTATTTCTAATCTAATTAGACATTACTATTTCTAATCTCATTAGAAATTGGTTTTCTTTAATTAGAAAACTATTTTCTAATATTAAAAGAAAACAACTTTCAAAATTAAATAAAGCACTTTTAAATTTAATTAAGAAAGTCATTATAATATTTATTTAGAGATTGATTTCTTAGCTAATTAGAAAAACTTTCTTTAATAGATTAGAAAATTATTTTTCAAAAATATTAAAGAAATCTCATTTTTCTTAATTAATAAATAAAACACTTTTCAAAAATTTAATGAAGAAAATTACTTTTTCTAATAAATCAAGAAACTTATTGTTCAAAAATAAAGAAACAATTTCTAAATTAAATTGAATAATAATTTTCTAAACAAATATAATCATAAATTTAATTTATCTCAATCAAATTGAAATAAATATATTTCTTAATTACTTAAGAAACAGCTGTCTTAATAACTTGAGAAAAAACTTTTCTTAATTTTAAAGAATATAATCAAATTAATTAATTTCAATCTAATTGAAACTACTTAATTCTAATTTTGGAAACTTCTTTTCTATAATTGAAACTACTTAATTCTAATTTTGGAAACTTATTTTCTAAAATAAATTAAGAATGAATATAATGATTTATCTTAATCATATTAAGAAAAATAATTAATTTAATTTTGAAGTTAAGATCTCATCTTAATAAATATAATCTCATTGTATTTATAATTTCTAACATAATCCAATTATGGAAGAAATCATTTAAAACTTTGGCTTGATTCTAATTATTCATTTGATAACTAATTTAATTTAATAATTCAACTCTTGAAAAATTAAACTAAATTTCAAAACTTTTCCTAATAAAAATACTCTTTGAAAACAATTTTAAAAAACGGAAAGACATTTTTCAATTTTATTTGGAATATGTAAACTAATTTAATCTCCATTAAATTAATTTATTTTGAAATTAAGGTTTAAAACATTAAAACCAAATTAACAAAGGAAGAGAGGCTGCAAACGCTAGACGCCAAAATGGTGTCACTTTGTAGTACTGTGCAGGCTTGTGCAAAACAATAGGCGTCTGTCTCAAACGCGCCTATCGTTCTCGCACGTTCTTCGAACCACTTCCACATTTTTTCATCTCCACCTTACATCACGCTTCCTCATTCTCCAGCCACTTCCCTCACGCCGTCACCTGCCCTCTATTCGTTGCCTGCGTTTGTGTCTCAGCCTCAATGCCGCCCTCAAGTCTCCCCATCGATGGGCGTCAATCACCCAACTTCACAAGGCGATGTCACTGGTTTCAGCCCTTCCAGTCATTTTCGCTCCTCACGCTGCCTGCTTCTATTTATGGGCAACAATTGCCCGTTGTCTTACCAATGGTGACACCAATCAGTGGCGTCGCCACCCTACCATCACCAGCAACAAAACACCGCTAGTTAGAGGCTCCAACAGTGGCGTTCAAGCCACTGATTCATCACTAAAAATCCATATTCACAACCTAGAACCAAAATATAAGAACACAAGCAATAAACACAGGCATAAAACACAGGAAGGAGATCCAAAACAATTTTCAAAATAAACCTTCCAGAATCATCGCATACGCATAGTAAAACAGATGCAAAATTAATTTTCAGAAGACAAAATGCATGGGCGGTAAAATATGATTTTTCTAATTCGAGGGTTTTTATTGTTTAGAAACAAAAAAACATGCTGAAGGCAAAGAGACAATAACAATTGCAACGTCGATACAAATATGAGAGCGGCCAAACTAATTTTTAGAAATAGCCAAAACAGTTGGGAGAACAGGCAAAACTTGGCACAAAACCTTAATTTTTATCAAACATCAATCATAACCAAGCCTTTAATTTAAGTTAAACAATTAACGGAGGCTCTGATACCATTGTTAAAAATCCAATCGTGGTTGAATAACGGACGCAGCAGAAAAAAAGTTTTTACATATTCTGAGCAAATCTCAATAATTAATTAACTTGCATAAAACACGAATATAAATCGTAAAAAATCATACCTTATTTGTGTTCCTATTGAAATCCTTTGACAGTTTCTCGGATTTGTCAACTACGAGTTGTCTACTTATTCAGTCTTTGATGGTATCCACAGAACAACTTCTCAACACTTTAAGAGGAAAAATGTAAGAATGCCAGCTCCTTTTTCTTTTCTTCCCATTAAAAGAAAATCATTAGGGTGGTTTTGTAATTTTATTAAAATTAAATTCCTTAATTATAATTAAAGTCATGCTCTAATTATAATTAACTTAATTTTAATAAAATCAAATATTTTATATTTGATCCCTAAAGTTTCTCAAACTTTATAATTAAGTCTAACTTAATTAAACTTATTTTTCTTTCACAAGCTGCTTTTTAATGTGACCCATTAGGTTTTAAATATATTGGCAATGATTATAAATTATAATTCTAATCCACAATTATAATAAAATAAATTAAAACTCCTTTCAATTTATCTTTATTTCTCCATTTAAACAATTTATAATCATAAGTTAAGATTGATGTCTAACAACATGTCATAACTACCCAAATATTAAGAATGTCAAAGTAGTTTGACTCAGCCTGTCCATGCATGATTATGATGTATTATTTAATCATTTCATCATTCAATGTTTCAATTGGACAAAGCATGGATACAATATCTACTTTTTTCATCCAATCATGTTTGCTCTTGCTAATTAATAATTGATTTATAATTGATATTTGAAAATACTTTTTTAAATGTCAATTCACTTTTGCCAGAGAATTCTATAAATCAGTATTAGTCAAGAACAGTGAAACATTATTTCTAATTACTTTAGAGTAACGAATCCTTTATTGACTTACTCAATTATCTCCATGTGATTCATACTACATCCAAATACTACTGACTAAATTATCCCAGGACAATTCATAAGTAATATCAAAACACAGTAATTCTCACAAGAGATACTTTGGTAATTTTAAGTCTAAGAATCAATTATATAACCATCATTATGAGGAAATCCACAGACACATAAGTAATATTCCATTTAGGATTCTCATTTTGGGTCAGTTCGGTAACTTATTCTCTGATAATCACCCACACATTAGTTTAAGTATCTCCATAATTTAATTTATGAGATCAATTACTTTCTTCCTAGTTTTACCATTTTATTAATATCTCGTCTTGATGAAACTACAACTAGGAACATTTAGAAACAATACATAAATATAAATTGAATATCAAAATTATGTTCTCATAATAATTTCAATTATACATTAACTATTTCAAGGATTTTATCTTTAGAATTAAAATATCAAAAATAATTAATACGTAAAGATAAAGAATGTCTTTATCAATTATTGTCAATAAACTACAATCAATCAATTAGTTGTAGGGTATAAACTAACATAATTACACATACGAGTAAGAATAGAATCATGCTGACTGTCATATTACAATTAATTGATGGATACTGTTTTTTGTACTTGTAGGCACTAAATCTTCAAGAGTTCCGGTAACTTCGTTTGACGTCAAAGATTTCTTCCGTTTCTTCCCTATGTATCATTTAAGCACTTAGGGAATGTTCGGCTGCAAGGCAGCTGCTGCTACGTCAATATACAGTACTATGCACTTTCTTGTGTATTCTTGGTTATCTATTTTGGCATATGGACCCAAACTGAATGCTCCATAAGCATGTTCATTATTCATGAAGTGCAGGTTTGCTGTGATCTTCAAATTGATACCAGTACGGCTGCTTTCCACTCTTATCGACTAAAGCTTAGACAAAGAAAAATAGACAACACATCAAGTTGAAAGACTCAAACAACAATTATACTTAAAGGATTGATCAAAGTTTGAGAATAGCTATGCAAGCGGCAGTCAGATAGCTATTTGATACACACGACTAGATAAATGTCAAGGCTGAAGCAATTCAATGATTATCTGTGACATTCTTACCAACAAGAATTTGATTAAGGGCTAATAAAATCCAGATACATTCAGAGGGAAATTACGAAGGAGCAAGACTATAAACCCATGATGAATTTTGTCTCTCTGTGTTACTAAGTCTTTTTTTTTTTTCCAGTTTGAGCATAAAACAAAACAGTTAAATAATGATCTTTGAATTTAAATCTTCATTGTTGGTGGTAACTCGGATTGGCTTACTACTGTACTAAACTTTGTATTAATCTACTTACTGTTAATTATATAACAATAAGATCTCATGACACTCTTTTTGAACAAATTAGTAGTTCAGTTATCTTTATTATATATATATATATACACACACACACACATACTTAGAGAGGCCTATTATGTGACTACTATTTTCGTGGCCCTTATTATAATTCATATTGACTATATTATTACCATAACTTATTTATTTGACGTATAATTTAGTAACATTTGTGAATTATAAAAATTACAAAAATAATAAACCTTACACTTTAATTAAATGTATAACCATTAAAAATAAAATTCTAATTTTGTTATTCATAAATCATAAATTATTAAAAAATATAAATTTAAATATTTTATTAAATAAAATGTGGACCTCATAGCTTTTGCATAATTTAAAATTTAAAATAATTGTCACGTTATAGTGAGGTACTTTTCATAATTTATTTGTTTTATTTTATTTTTACCGAGTCTATGGCCTAGTCAACTATTTTAGAATTAAAGCAAAGTTAATACATTTTTAGGTAAAGTGATAACTTTTTTTAATAGTTCAATCTGTTTTCCTATTTCTTTGATAAAAAAAAAAGGACAGGATTTGTTCTGTTTGTTCGAATGAACATAATGAAAATGAAGATCAATAAATGTTCTTGGAAATAGAATAGGCGGTGTTGTTCGATAAGAAAATGTGTTGAAGAAAAAAAGCTAGGAACCATAAAACTAAAGTACGTCGGGTAATAGAAAACTTGCTGTTTTATTAAGGACACTTGAATTGAACAACTTTTGAATCAATTGAGATGGTTCTACTACTATGACGCCTGTCGGAAGCTTAAATTTAGCAACAACCTTCCAAGTCTATCTCTACTGAACTTCCAAGCTGAGAGCGAGAACAATGGTGTTCCCTACCATTCGAAGAGTAATGCTTTGTCGTTTTTGTCTAGGCTACACAGGTTTCCGTGACGAAATTGCTTGAGAACCAAGTTTGCTTCAAACAGAGAGGACTCAATTAACTCCTATTTCCACCATTCTAAACTTGGAGAAGAATTCTCTCCACACGTTTATTTTTACACTTCTGGCAATCCTCGCGTAGCCCTCCATCGCCACAATGTCTCGCATTCCGTGTGCGAAAGTTGCCTCAATTTCGTTTCTGTGCTCAACCTTGTGACTTATGCATGTGTTGAGGCAATCAAAATGAGCGCTGTAGGAGAACAACGCTTCTATGAAACGAGTGACGAATGCTGGCTAATTGATGTTTGCTTCAGTTTCCGTGACCACCATCAGCGATGGACTCATGTTTTTTATCACCCTCATTAAGTTTTCCAAGCAATCAGGCTTCCAGATCATAGTTCTTAGCATTATATGAGCCGAAACTATGAGTGATTCATCAGCAGCTATATCAAATTGCTCCTCTCTGATCTCATACCAGCTTGTGAAATAATCGACCTTGTATGAGAAAGGGATGTTCACGGACCTTGCAAAATTTTCCAGCCTCATACCAGTTTCATTTAGACTGTCCCCGTGTCTTAACCGACCAACGGCTGTTATTTTAAGATGTCTAAGTGGGGCAAGTTCCCGTTCTGCAAGTGCCTGCATCAAAGCTGTCCACAGGATTCCACTCCTAATCTCAAGGTCAAGTACATGGAGCTTTCTCGCTGATCCAATGTTTTCAATTATGCTTTGGATTGCTGTGAGTTGAATCACTTGGTTTATTGGAACATTTTGGTGGTGAGTAAGGAAAGCTAGGCTTGAACTTAACCCGTGAGCAGTGTTGCATCTCACGTTCTTTGGTATGATCTCAATCCTCTCTCGCAGGGCTTCAGCGAATTAATACACAGCTCTCTGAACGGGGTTGGATTTTTTAGATGAAATCCACTCACATAGTGAGAGCAATCTGCTTGCACGATCAAATTGCGCCCGAAGCCTACTTTCTCAGCAGCTGCTAAAAGAAGGTGAGCAAGTTCTACATCCCATGTTTCTTGCTCAAAGATGCCCGAGAGAGCATAGCGAAAAGGGTGCATGAACATAGGGAACTCATCGTAGTTTCTGTCTGAGAATTGTATATTCCTTGCTCCGGCAACTCTAATGACCTCTTCAGTTGATAACTTACCTCTAGGCCCTGAACAAACTTTATCTTTACCATCATCCGATTGGTTCAGGTTCAATTTCTTAATTCCACTACCATAACTGTTAAGAAGCTCTAACGACGACGACACAGTCGATGGCTGTGGCAAGTGATCTTTACGGTTTTTGAAGATGTTCTCTAGCTTTCTGATTTCATGTAGTGGCTGTGATGGTGCTGGAAAACACGACCCTAAGTAATCATCTAACGACCGGTAGTTTGACTTCGGTGGTGGTTGAGCCAGCTCTTGCTGATCTTTAAAGAAATGCAACTCCTTGCTAGCTCCACCATCGCCACAGTTACCGCGTTTAGGACACAGAGAAGGTGACCGTCTCGGTTCCTCCATTAAAGAGAAATGGTCTTGGCTTCTTTTCTTTTCTTCCTCGTATCGTCGGGGAGGACTATTATGACCATCTTGGAATCCATTGAAGTCGAATGAATTGGAAGAGAACAACGGATTTGCCATCTCAAAATAGAGATTCTAATCGGAGAATTCAAACACTATTGAGACAACAAGATGTTGTTATATGTAATCAACCTAACTAGTAGTCTCTACTTGTTGTGGTGGATCACACAATCTTTTATGGTAATTGTCGAAGTAACAGAACGACAAAAGCATATGAAAAGGACTGTACCAATGATGCTGATATATCGATGTTAGACACCACGGCCTGCGTTAAATAATAATCTACATATGCATAATATGTTCGAGATGTCGTAACTCTTTAAGTTGACAGACAAGGGATCGATGGAAAACATCCAAGCAAATGTTGACAAATTGCAAACCACCCACAAGCATTTATCTTTAACTATTGATCAGTTGATCCTACTACTCGGAGATACACTGCCAAGCAAGAGAAAGACGAAATTTCAGATGAAAATATGCAACAAAAAGGGATGTGATAGCATCAAATCATAGCTCCATCCTGTTATGGAATCTACGCCAATGCATATTTATGAACTAATCAGAAAGATTAATATATTGAAAGAACTTAGCCTATGTATTTATAATTAACCGAGCTAATCTGCCAATAGTTTAAAAGGGTATCTTAATCTATTTATTTGTCATCAAGTCCCTTAATATGCATTCAAAGAATCATTTATCCCTATCTTTTCCCTATACTTTGAATTGGTGGCATTAAGAAGCAAGCAAACTTATATAACCTTTCAAACTTAACTGCTTATAATAGTGCACGTCGATTGTTTTAGTGGGTATATGTTACCAACTAGATAACAATCACTTGATTTATCAGAAGTTATAAGCAAAAATAGGAAGCATCGGCTTAGAAGAGTTCGAATTAGGGAGCAGAAGAAGAAGTTGGAAGCAGTTTCAAAGAGATGAGAGAAGTTGATTTCTATTATCTGATAATGATCACGTTCTCATGCTCCCATTTAAATAGCAACTAACTTGTCGGTTCAACAAAAGCGTCGTGGGAAAGAACTGAAAAGAAAACCCACGAAGGAGTATTTAAACTCTGTCTAAATTATTTTACAACCCATAAAATAATATATTACATTCAAATAAAATCTGCCAGCCGCTTCGGAAGAGTCGACTTCCTTTTTTCCCTTCGCGACGCCAATGATTCATCTGCTACCGATTGAATTGTATCCGTAACATCCCCTCTCCTTAAGGAATCGACTTGTCCTCAAGTCATAGCTGTGGAAAATGTTGCATAGCTCATCATATGGCTCCCATGTTGCATCATCTAGTGTACCATCACTCCAAGTGATGAGTCATTGCTTCTGTGCCTTGTTATTAACCAGTACAATCATCTCGGTGTGCACTGCAGTTGGAGTTGATATTGGCCTGCCTGATATGAAATTTGTTGGCAATGTCAAATGTTGAATAGCCATGCCAGACCTTATATAATTCCTCAATCGTGAAACATGGAATATATTGTGTATTCTTGCATATTCTAGCAACCTTAAACGAAAGGCAACTTGGCCTATTTTTTCAGTTATTTCAAAGGGCCCATAGTACCTTTTAGCTAGTTTGTTGGACTGCGGTTTTGCCACTAAAAATTGACAGTAAGGCCTCAGTCTGAGTAACACCCAATCACCTAGAGAAAATTCAACATTGCAACGATGTTGGTCAGCCATTTGCTTCATTTGCTGTTGTGCTTTTGCAAGTTGTAGCTGCAAATCCCGAATCAACGATGTGCGCTCCACCAACATTTCATCAATTGCTTGGACAGTGGATTCTCCAGTCGTGTAGGGTAATAGAGGTGGTAGATCTCTTCCGTAGAGAGCTTTAAAGGGAAACATACCAATGCCTTCGTGATAGGACGTATTCATCGCCAACTCCGCCCAAGGTAACAATATTGTCCATCGAGAAGGTCTTTTATGGCAATAAGCTCGAAGATATTATTCAACACCTCGATTCATAACCTCCGTTTGGCCGTCAGTTTGGGGGTGACAGGTTGTGCTTCTTTTCAACTTGGTGCCACTGATAGTTCTTCCCAAAAAATGCTCATAAAAATCGTGTCCCTGTCCGTCATTATGGATGCCGGAAAATCGTGATGCCGAACAACAATATCAATGAATATATTCACTTTGTTACGGATACAATTCAATTGGTAGCAGATGAATCATTGGAGTCACGAAGGGAAAAAAGGAAGTCGACTTGTCCGAAGCGGCTGGTAGATTTTATTTGAATGTAATATATTATTTTATGGGTTGTAAAATCTAATTTGGACAGAGTTTAAATACTCCTTCGTGGGTTTTCTTTTTGGTTCTTTCCCCCGATGCTTTTGTTGAACCGACAAGTTAGTTGCTATTTAAATGGGAGTATGAGAATGTGATCATTATCAGATAATAGAAATCAACTTCTCGAACGTGATCATTATCAGATAATAGAAATCAACTTCTCTCATCTTTTTGAAACTGCTTATATCTTCTTCTTCTGCTCCCTAATTCGAACTCTTCTAAGCCTATGCTTCCTATTTCTGCTTATCACTTCTGATAAATCAAGTGATTGTAACAAAGTGGTGCTTTCATCATGTCGGATTCTACTCCCGACAAACCTTTTTCCAACGCTGAAGAGATTATCTCGGCGGTTAATAGTCTGGCTTTGGATTGTAGAACCAATCGTCAAGAAATACTACAGGTTTCATAAAAGATTGAGCAAATC
>JANIIA010000004.1:10112215-10128821 GCA_027478495.1 Erythroxylum alaternifolium | reverse complement strand
ATTAAACCTCTCCAATTACTATTCTCAAACACTTAAGACACTTTTCTCAATTTAGCCACTTAATCACTATCCAAAAAAAACCGGGAAACATCATGTATGCATGTACAAACGATTCATGTGCAACATTTACTTACTATTATGCATGTGCATGTATAATGCATGCATATGTCACTGTTCACTAGCAATTGGTGAGGGGATGTTACAATCAGACTGTAAAAGAATGCATGGTGAGCGATTTAATACATAAACTGTTGTGAATAGAGCCTCACTCCAAAATGTCTTAGGCAACTTTGCATGTGAGAGTAGGCATCTAACTCTCTCCATCAAAGTCCTGTTCATCCTCTCAGCTAAACCATTCAATTGTGGTGTCTTAGGAGGAGTAGTCGGATGTCGATTACTATGCTCTTTGCAATAGACGTCAAATGGTCCAGTGTACTCTCGACCATTATCTGTTCGAATGCATTTCAACTTCTTCCCACTTTGTTTTTCAACTGAGGTATGAAATTATTTGAAAACATCTAGCACTTTATCTTTAGTCTTTAATGTGTATACCCATATCTTCCTAAAATAGTCATCAATAAAAGTCAAAAAGTATTGAGCACCACCTAGTGAATTTGGCATTGGCCCACATAAATTTGAGTGTACCAAATCCAACATATTCTTCATTTTGGAAGGAGGGGAAGTTTTGAAAGCAACTCTATTTTGCTACGATACCAAAATCTCCTTCTGTATATGATGAGAAGTGTTCTTTATGTAAAGTGGCGTGAATAGTGACACCACTGTCACTTATCCAGTTAAACTCACAGGATGCACTATTCACATCATTATCATATGAGTCGATGTGAAAGTCATCAATGGTGGCAGCCGTCGATGCATTTTCATCATCACTGCTATCATCTTTCTTGACTTCTTTGCTTTTTTTCTTTTGTTATTTTGTTCTTTGAACTTTCGACAAAACCTTTTGATGTGACCCTTCTTTTTGCAGTGATGGCACTCAATGTTTGTATATTTATTTGATCTTCCTCTACTTTTATCTCTGAAATTTGGACCTCTAGATTTGCTCCTCCCCCTATAACCTGTGACTAGAACTTCTAACTGCGTTGAAGAGGCTGAACTCTGTCATCTCTGTCTCATCTCTTCATTCAGAATTTCACTTTTTACAAATTCCATGTTAATAACACCATCAACTGCAAAATTGGTGATTGAAATCTTCAAAGTCTCCCGAGACTCTGGCAAAGAGGTAAGTATGAAAAGGGCAAGTACTTCATCATCAAACTTTAAGCTCATCCCTAATAATTAATCCACGATCCCCTGAACTTCATTCAAGTGAGCTGCTACAGAGGTATCTTCGCAATATTTTATCTATACTAATTTTTTCAGATAAAATAATTTATTTTTACCAATTTTTAAGGCATACAACTCCTCGAGCTTCTTCCATAACGTCCTTGCTTGAGTCTCATTGTAGATATGATTATACACATTATTTTCAACAAATTGCAAAATAAAAATACATACCTACTCATGCTCAAATTCCCACTCCTCGTTCAATTTATTTTCGAGTTTTGTTATGGTAAACAACGATAAATGAAATTTTATGACAAATAGAAGATCTTTCATCTTGTTCTTCCATATGTGGTAGTTGGGCTAATCTTCTTGCTTATTTTTGCCTCCATCTGCGATGAGAAATGCTTTGACATATAACCGAACCTGCTCTGATACCACTTTTTGAGAAAATGTACGAATTAAATCCCGCAGGTAAATAAGCAAGAAGATAATAAGCAAAAATTTAACGTGATTCACCCTTTGATTTGGGCTACATCCACAGCCCAAACTTTGAATAAAACTTCTACTAATGAAAATAACAGGTACAGAGAATGAAAATTAATATAACAAAATAGTAGCACTCACACACAAGGTATTTTCCAAATTTACTATCCCTAGGATAATATCCTTACTTTTTTGTCACTCACCCTTTTAGGAAAAACGTTTCCTAAAAAATACCGAAAATCATGCTCTTACACAAGACTTTAAACACTACCATATATACATGTATAAAAACACTTATATGAAAGAGGGAGGGAGGGTCTTTATATAGACCCTCCACTGCCCTTTACCGCAGCTTGCAATTGTCAAAGCTACAACTTGCATGTAAGTTGTCCACTGTGACAACTTGCATGCAAGTTGTTATCAGAAACTTGCATGCAAGTTGTTATCAGAAACTTGCATGCAAGTTGTTATCAGAAACTTGCTCTCTTTTTTTTTAAATACCTATGATAGTACTATTTATGTTTTTGTTTGGATGAAACCAGACGACACCTTCCTCATCCTCCCAAATTTTGTGTCTTCTTCTCTATTTTATATTCAAATCCCTAGTCCCTCTTTCACCTGTTGTTATTTTGGTTTTTTTTAACATTCCTCGACACTTCTTTTGATTTTTTTTATATATTCCACTATCATTCCTTGATGCTTGGATACTTTTTCCCTAGGTTTGATGTGACTTTCCTTTGAAAAAAGGTAGTGGAACTTCTGCTTTAACGAAGGTATCCACCACACCATTGCATTGTTTAATTTGGCTATTTTTAGTTGTTTACCATTTCTAGTTTAATGATGATTAAATACCAATCAGTATCAGAATTGGTTTGGATGAATATTCTATGTATTTGATTAATTGAGTACTTGTATGGAGGTAGTAACTATAGTCATAACGAGGTGGCAAATTGTTTTTAGTTCGTTTTATAAAATTTTCTTCATTGCCCTTTATTATGAATTTGAATGACCTGAATTATAATTTAATGGATTAAGTAATTGCAATGATCTTGATTATAGTTTGTGCAAATTAAAGGAGGTGAAGTGGAAAAGAAGTTAGGTTATTTCTTATAATCTTTTTTGAAGTATAGTTAATATACATATATATAACTTAATTTTGTATTGCATGTCATTTATTTCTTGTAAGATGAAGATGTACTCTGATTTTAGCATGTACTTAACTATGCCAGAAGGAACTACTTTATTTTATATTTTCTCAATTTCACTCTTAAAAAAGCCATGATAGACAAATGGCTTAGTTGTAAGTTAGAATCTATATTATGATAATGCAACTCTTCTTGTTGATAATTTTTTTAAGAATATAGTATAATTTAGGGAGCTTAGATCTAGCCCTATTAGCTAAAGAACTCCTAGGCTTTGAGTAGTGCCTTTTTTGTGTTAAAGTTAAGATCTTTGGGTTTCTATATAGGCTAATGCATTGCATGATAAGGGACTATCTTCATATCATGATTCTAAGTTAATTAATTTACATGCTTAGAGCTTTTCATTTTCCAACTTAAATATGATGAACAATTTCAGTGAGTTTTATCTTGTTCAATTATTAATTGCTAATATTTCAAAATTTTATTTTCAAATAATTACACCATGTACATTAAGTATTCATATCAAATTACTTAGGCCATCTATTAGTGTATAGATGTGAAACAACTTATTAAGTAGGGTAGCCATAATGGTTCTTAGAAAAATACTTTTTAAAAAGATTCCTATAATTGACACGTAGAGAAAGAATTTTAAATGTAGACTTGTGCATGTTCACTAACAATTTGATATATTGAGAAACAAGGATGAGGAAACACTCCATGCATGTTCCCATGTTAAATAAAATGATAAAGCTTTGTGCATGTTCTTAAAAAGGTCAATTTTTGTTATGTTTGAAATAATTATGTTGTTGATTGAACATAATGATATGGAACTCTTGATATAATTTCACAGGTGGAATTCTAAACATTTAACAACTCTAATCATAATAATGTTAATAAAGTGGTTTACTTTTGTGGGTTAAATGCTTCATTAAGAACATTAAAGAGAGATACTAATTCAGGAAGAAGATTTTTAGGATGTCCTATATCAAACAAAGGAACATGATGAACAATTAAAAATTGTGATGCAAGACATTTGAAATTTTGACTAGAGAGAAAAATAGTTGAGGTGATATTATTCATATAATTGTATGGTTTATTTCAATTTTTGTTTCATTATTCATTTTTATATGGTTGTAAAAGTTTAGCATGATTAATGTGAATATACTTATGCTTTTTATTATTGAATGGAGATATAAAATTATGTGCTAAATTTTATTCAACATTGTTTTGCTACTAAAAGACAAGTATAGTTAAATTTAATATGTTAAAACTCATAATTTGGTAAAAACATACATTAGTTAGATAGCCAATACACCACTAGATCAAGAAACATCATTTATCCTTACATATAAGATCTATCATACATAGATACTTCTCGTGAATTTATCATATATATGCAACCTCTAAGCAAATTAATAATGTTCATTTAATTTAAGTAGCAAATATATGATTTGGTTACAAAATACACCAAATCATTTGTCATAGGTTGAAATAAAATGATACACCATATCAATTGTTTAGTTTGTCAGCTTGGTGGTTACTAGTCCTAATTGTCACTCTTCTTTACTTACAGTAGCTTATAATTGTCTTGAAGTGATGCTAAACTTACCCTTAAACCTAAGATCTCTTGGTTCAAATGGCAATTTAAAAGATTTTAGATTGACTTATCCATATTTCCTTTAAATAATATTTGCATAATTGACAACCTATGAACCAACTTGTTAATGAACATGCATATGAGTCTAATATGAATACAACTCATATTGATGCTTTGTTGATTAGGATGACATTCCTCAGTACCTAACATGTTACTTTAAATCTTGGTTTATTGAATATAATTTAGGTCAAATGAGTAGCATTGTAATTTGTAAGATATAAAAATATAAAAATCATTAAGTTACCATTTTGCACTTATTTGTATTAATTCTCTAATATAATGCCCTTTAGTTAAATTTGTTTCAACCTAGAAAATAGTATGTATAACATTAACATTGATAATTATGTGAAAAATAAAAAGATAAAAGATTATTAATCAAAAACATTGATATGTAGTTCATTAGGTCTTTGACATTATATTTTCTACCTTCGTATCTAAAAGCAGCACATTTTCTATATTTTTACGCTTGACCTTTTTACGAAACCTTGATTATACTTATTACTATTTTTAGTTTATTTTTATCTCTCCTTCTTGCCTTTTTTAGCTTTCCTAACATCACCCTCTTAACTGGTGGATGTATTTGCTTATAATCATTCAAGGGACAAAAGATCACTCCCTTAATAGGCTGTAAGACTTAATCATGGACTCTTAAAAAGATGCTCTTTTTATATAAATCATTCACATATGCCTCTAATTTTTGGTTGGGGTGAATGATAGCCCTAATAGTATGATTATATAGGTAATCGTATAGGTCTAATGCTTTGCAGCTGCGACAATTATTCCTTTTTAATCTCAAAATATGTTTTCTATCCACTTTATTAACCTCATATGCACTCCACATTCCATTAAATTTCATCCTTTTTTTTCTAGTTACTTCACAATTATAGGTACAATATTTGATTTCCATGCATATACACATACCCTCCTTTTAGCATGTTTCTTCCTCACCATTTTCCTTATGGTTTCTAGCATACTATTAACTAGTATGTCTCTTGCTGGTAGGATTTATTCGTTGAAGCTCTTGCTCATGTTATTATCAAAAATCAGAAATTTTAACTTAAATGATTGGTATGACCTAGCCCACTCTCTTATGGACATTTAAGTAATACAGAAACACTCCATATGTAATTTTTTCTAATTTCTTCAGTTTCTCATTGAAGTCCTTGACATAAGTAGACCATAAACTTTCCCATAATTGTCTCCTCAAATCTTTACCACTCTATTGTCCATATTAATTATGGTAAATATATCTGGGATATAATATGTGATATACATTTAGAAGCGACTTCTTAACAAATTTTATTAATCTTTGGATTCACAAGTTATACATCTATCACATAATGAAATAAAATAACGTATATATAAAAAATAACATAATTAAAAAAAACATAAGTCTACAATTATGTTCCTTTTACTTGACAAAAATTATTGTGACTTCATCTCCATGTTCCAACTCCAAGTTAGCTTATAGAAGTGAAATGAACCAACTCTACGAGTTAGGATTTTGAACTTCAACAACTGCTCATGCTATAAGATGCATGCCTCCAACTCTACTGCTTCCAACCGAATTAATTAGTTGCCTTTGAAATTTAGTTTTAAAGCATCTTTCTTTCATTTCTACAAAAAAAGTAAATAACCTCTTAGACTAGAACTATAAGGTTACTTGATTCTTTGATAATTGCAACTCCATTATTGATTCTAGATTCCTATGCTTTAACTCCTGGGTATAACCTTGCAGCTTGGAATATTCATAAGCATATCCTAATGCTCTCTCCTTCCGTAACCTTCTCTTAGTAACCTTGCATATAGTAGAATAGCAAATATGTTAAACTTTTCTCTGCATTCTTCAACCATCTTCGTAGTGGTAATGTTAAGCTTCTTTAGAATTCTATCTTAGAAAGTTCTAACCAAAAACTTTACTGATACCATTTTAGGCTTTTTTTGTGAAATATGTATACTCAGATATATATACCTTGATTTTAAATATACGTCTTTACTACCATAACCTACATACAATTTTCTCTTGCACCCTTCAATGCATCCAAATCTAATATGCTTAGACTCACCTTTTCTCCACTATGATACTCATCACTATTAATGAATTTTTTACACTTACTAGAGTAAATTTCCATTGGTGGTGGCATTTTAGAATTGAAACGTAAAATGTCTATTATACTCCTTCAACTTTGTTATCATCTTTACCTTCAACTTCATTATTACCTTTAGCTTCATTATAACCTTTAACTTTATTATCACCTTTAACTTCATTTGCATAAGTTCCCACATCCCTATTATTACTACTCTTTTCTTTAACAATATTTACATTAAATTTATCATTATGCACAACATCCTCATCTGAGCCCAAATCCTTAACATTACCTATTATAATCAAAACTTCTAGAGCCATAATTGAAACGATAATCTTATGTGTAAGATACAACTTAATTATCCCAAGTATTTTAAAATATTAATTAACCTAATGATACTTTCTTTAAATTTAATTAGCCTTAAAGATTTATTGAATTTAACAAGAACTCTAAAATAGGCCTCGTTAACCTGTAAGTATCTAAGTTCCTTCCTTATCTAACAAATTTGGATATAACTAACAAAATCAAGATCAATTTTATTAAAATAACTTGACAACCCACCCTTATAACTCAACTTAGGATCTTTCTTAAGGTATCCATCATAATATAACTCAAGCTTTCATATTGAGTCATTATAACACTATAAATGGCAAGTAAATAACAATTTACACATTTAAGAACATACACATATACAAATACATATGCAAGCTAAGGCACCTTTGATTGAGAGTTCCTTATAATAATAAAGTGCTATATAAGACGTTAACTGAGCAAAAAAAAAGTTGAAAGCAATAATTTGAGTTAATAATGTTTAGAGTACAACTATCCATTACATAATAACATATGTCTTGATTACTATACTAACAGAAAGGGTAAGTTTATTACTAAACTTTTCACTTTTCATAAGCATGAAACAAAACAAATTTTGATGATTTTTGGATGAAATTTAACTTTGATATGTATGCATCCATACAATATCACGTATAAACAACTTTGATATAAAATCACCTTAAGGTTAAGTAACCATGCATTATCACATCATATGGGACACACAATAATTTGTGACATGCTTGTCATACGTGGAGAAGCTATATTATATTGAAACCACTTGTTGATCACTTTTTACAACCAACCTAGAATTGAAGGATTCCAGGGAGGAATTCTCCCAAAAATGTGCATGACTTCTAACAGTGATATAAGTGGGCTTTAAAACACTTTAAGAATAGAATTCTAAGTTATCAAATTGCCTAATGCTAAAGAGTGTTAGTGATTAAAACCTAAATTAAAAAGACAATTTTATTTAAGTAAAGATGAGTACAAAGTGCCAAGAAAGATGAAACAATGATTTTTTTTCTAGGTAGTGCATTTGATTATGTATACATCCTCATATTTTGTGATGCTAGTGTATTATATAACCCTCTTAGATTTAACCACCCCTAATAGTTCCCTATAACCACTTAGCATCTAACTATCTCCTAATTAAAGCCACCTTTTGACTAATCGCATACCAATACACCATTGTTTTCTAAAAGTACAAGTTAATCTTATTTTAACTATCTTGACTCCTAAATCTTGGACTTCCTTACTAATTCTCATACCCAAGAATTTCCTAAATAATCTAGTTGACTTTTAGAATTCCTAATAACTAAGACCTTTCATTTTATGGCCAAACGGGCCAAATTATACTCAAGCTACAATTGCCCCAACATATGTTTGATTAAGTAAACCAAATATATAATATTGACGACATTTTACACTTTTAAAAACATAATTTTAATGTTGTTGATCAAATTTAAGTGTATTAACAGTTGTAACCAATGGAAATGGATTTTCATCTATTAACATGATCTGATCAGATTTGGTAGATAATATAATTTCCATATTGATTTAATATTGAATAATATTGTTGAATCTCCAGCATGAATTCATATGCGACTCCATATATTGTTGTACTTACAGTAGTTCTTCCCTTGAATCTCTTCCTTTGTAGGAATCTTGAGTTCTAATAGCAAAGTGATAAACTTCTCGTGCAATAAAAAATAAGAAATAAAAAATTCCTTGGTCTTAGAGATATCAAAGTGTCTTCCATCTTAGTAATTAATGATTGTACTTTCCTTTTGGCCTCAAATGATTTTTATTCTAAAGCAGGGCAAACACAAGCTCCAGGCATTTGCTCTTCATTCTCCTAAACCAAGTAATGAACTTGTTTGTAGTCTCACCTCTTTTCTAAGTAAATCTAGAAAACTCAACTATACTGACTTTAGATTCAAATTAAATATGAAAATTATCTTTCCATTTCTTCCTACAAAAGGAAAGAATTCTTGGACAACAAAGTATACTAGGAAAAATCCTACCTATTAAAGAATTTGGAAATAGTTTAAGCTTGAAATTGTTGAAATTTTCATAATTAGCCAATTCACTACATTAAATAGTGAATTTAGTAATATGCTTTATAGTTGATTGGCCATCTTCACCAAAAAACAAATCCAACTTAGGAATTCTATAACTATAGGAATAAGGATTCTCATGGTCAATATACTCCAAATAAGGCTTATGGAATTCTGAAGGGCCAATCCGTCTCAAGCTAGGCCTATACAACTTTTGAATATATTCTCTAACAACTTTCATTGCATCTGGTGCAATCTATCCCTCGAGTCCATCAAAAAATTTTCTTGCTAAAGAAAGACAATCTACCTAATGACTTGTACCAAAGCACAAAAAATTTTTCTATTTTCTTTGTCAACATCCTGATTGCTTAAACTGTAAAGGACGGATTGGATTTCAAGGCTAAAATATCATTTACATAAACAACGTCACTTGTTATTGAAAGTTATGAAAATTTCAAATTATTTCCAGCTAAAGACTTACCCAAAGGTAATGTTACCTTCTCCAAATTTCAATCATTCAAGATACAAAGCCTTTATTTCCTAATATAGTAGGAATTTTTTCCTCTAAAAATAAAGGCAAAACCACTTCTTTTCCATTCTTTGTGCATGGCATCATCGTCCCACTGGGCACAAGCATTAGTGAAGAATTCTATGATTTGGGAGTCAAGATGATTAAAACATAGTTAACGTATGCTTTAAAAAACAATGGTGTATTGGTAGGTAGTTATTTAAGAAATGGCCACAATTGGGATATAGTTAGAGATTAAGCAGTTATAGGGAAACTATTTGAGCTGGTTAAATATAAGAGGGTTGTATAAACATATCAGTATCACAAAATAAGAGGTTGCATACACAATCACAAACACTACCTAGACAAAAAAAAACCTTATCATTGTTTTAACTTTCTTAGCAATTTGTACTTATCCTTTACTTAAAGATAATTCAAGTTTTAAATCCTAATGTTTTTTAGAATTAGGAAATTTGGTAAGTTAGAATTATATTCTTTAAGTTTTATAAAGCCTACTTATATCAATGTTAAAATTCAGGCACATTTTTTTAAAATTCCTCCCTAACACACTCAAAATTTGGGTTTGTTGTAAAATGTGATCAATAATTTGACGTATTAAGTAGGAACACGATGCCACATATGAAGACTAAAAGAGAAGTTGTTTTGCCTTTAGCCCTAGATGAAGAAGTCCCTACTGTAGTAAGGAATAAAGGTTTTGTATCTCAAATGATCAAAAATTTGGAGAAGGAAACATTACCTTAAACTAAGCTTCCAACTAGTTAGAATTCAAAATTATCGCATCTATCAACAAAAAATGATGTTTATGCAATTGATATTTCATATCTGATATCCAATTTGGCCTCTATGACTAAAGCATTAACGATGTTGAAAGAGAAGATAGAAAACATTTTTACCGCTTTAGTATAGGTTGCTAGGCATAATTCTATTTCTCTAATAAGACATAGTTTGAAGGGCTTAGGGGGTGTATATTGCACCAAATATGATGAAAGTTAGTAAGTGTAGTCGTCTTCTAGTTTCTCCCTTTATGGATGAAGTATATGTTCTTCATCATAAAAAAGAGTATATTCCTATTATACATTTGTGCACAAATTCAAGAAATGGTCGATAGATGATATGCCTCAAACTCTTAGAAGACAAGGATTTGGTTTTGTAGTTGAAGCTAATGGATCAAATTATAGCTTAGGGGGAACCTTTTGGTTGTAAACCACAATCATGCCCCTATTATTGCTCCTCTATAGATGAGGTTTAAAGTTGATATAGAAGTTGTTGGAGAAGCTATTCAATATGGGCTTGGCTTGAGATAGATTGAGACCTAAATTTTTAACAAGCCTTATCCAGAGTATATTGAACATGAGAATTATTATCCCCATAGTGATAGAATTCTTGAGTTTACTTTGTTTTCTGGTGAAGATGGCTATTTTACTATCTAGCATATTTCTAGATTCACTACTCAGTATGGTAAATTGCTAATTATGAACATTTTAACAATGTCAAGCTTAGGTTGTTTCTAAATTCTTTGACAGGTATGACCTGATATGTTTTGTAACCTAAGAATTCTGTTTTTTTTGTAGTAGAAATGGAAAGAACCTAAAGTTGGTATATCTGAGTTGCTTAGAATTACTAAAAAAAGTCGCGAGAATTTAGATATAGTCATTGCTCAATTTAGGTGAAAGAGAATTTGATGTCAAATTACACTCCCAAAGATTGAGTATATGGAATTAGATTAGAGGGTCCTCAATATTGAACTTCAAAAAAATAGTATGGAATTTGTGAGTTTTATGAGTTGGCAGTAGAAGTATCTGAGTGTGAAGAGATTTTTAGAGAAGTAGGACATCAAACAAAAGAATTCAGTTAATACTTATTTTATATGAATAAGCCAACATGATTCAGCAATGGCTAAGATCAATATCCTTGGAACTTATATTTTTCCTCCTTCAGAACGAAAATCACTCGAAGCCAAAAGGAAAATACAAGCAATAAATACTCAGATGCAACACATTTTTTTATATCTCTATGATAGAGGAAACTTTTGATTTCTTATTGTAAGAGAAGTTTATTACTTTGTCATCAGAACACATCATTCCCATAAAAGAAGAGATTTGAAGGAGGAATTACTGTAAGTACGACAATACACGGAGTCACCCTATAAATTCATGCTAGGGATTCAAGAATATTATTCAAGATCAAATTAATAAGGGAATTTTACTATTTGTTGAATCTGATGACACCATATTGATAGATGAAGAATTGTTTCCATGGATTACAATTGTTAATGCATCTGAATTTGATCAACAACCTTAAAACTAATTTTTGTAGAAGTCTAAAAAATCTTCAATATCGTATATTTGGTTTTTTCGACCAAAGATATGTAGAGACAATTGTTGATAGCTTGAGTGGAATTTGGTCTATTTGGACTATAAAATGAAAAGGTTGAATTATTAGGCTTTCCAAAAGTCAACTAGATTGTTTAATCTTAGGCATGAGAATTAGTAAGGAAGTCGAGGATTTGAGAGTCAAGATAGTTAAAACATAATTAATGTGTGCTTTAAAAAAATGGTATATTGGTAGGTGATTAGTCAAGACATGGCCAGGAATGGAGATATTTAGAGGTCAAGTCGTTACAAGGGAACTGTTTGGGGTGGTTGAATTTAAAAGGGTAAGAGGGATGTATAAACATACTAACATCACAATATAGGAGGACAAATACATAATCGAAAACAGCAGGTAGAAAAGAAGAAAACCTTTTAATTTTTCATCTTTTTTAGTACTTTGTACTCATCATTTACTTAAATAAAATTATCTTTTTAATTCAAGTTTAAACCTTAACACTTTTTAGAATTAGGCAATTATTAGGTATCAGTTTAGGTCTATAACTGCTTGTAAATAATTGTGAAATTTATGTATTTTTGAGTGCCTCTTTATACATGTGTTTTGCGGATTTAAGAACCTAAAGGGTAATGTTATACAATTTTATGTGATATATTAACAAGTATGGTTAGTTAGGGCTTATAACTAGGACAAAAATAAAGCAAGTACCATTCATTAGCCAAGGTGAATTAGCTAGTACTAAATCGAGGTAAGTACTAATTTGTTGGTCAGGGTGGATTAATTGGCATCGAAATAGGCTAGGTATCATTCCATTATTTGAGACGAATCATTCAGTGCCTATCTTAGATAGGTATATGATTATGTGTTAGTTAGCACCACTAATTTGTACTTGGTCTAAATTTATTGAAATGTTGCATTGGTATGATTCCTTTCCTTAACAGGTATGTTAGAGTGGTTGATAGTATCATTTAGGCATAATGTTATAGTTTTTCATACATGTATTGAATTTTGGAGATGATTTTATTCTAATTTTTTATTTTTCCTATCTGAAAACGTACTACTTAACTTGTGCATTTCATGTGAGGAGCCAATGGAAGAGGATCTTATGAATATATGATGGGTTTACGTTAAATTAGATGGATCATATTGTTTATTAAATATGTAGTTTCTTTGTTTTTAATATTTTTTTGAAAATTATTATAACGTCTATTACTTTGAATTTAAGTTAAAAGAATTGATTTTTACTTCATAGTTAAGATGAAGATATTTTATTGAAAATTTTAATATTTATGATTTTAGGAAAACTTAATAATAGATAGCTAGCATCACCTTAGTTGTGAGCTTAGAAGTGTAACTTTTACTATTAGGTGACAATCCTTCATAAACTTAGTACAGGTTCAGCACATGACACATACCACGTTATTGTTTTTATGGATAAAGTGAACATATGCTAAATTAAGCCAATTTTTGTAACTTTAAAAGATTTTATAATAAACAGTTGATAGAAATTTTCATAATATTATAATTTGTTTAGGCATTTTGTTCATATAAATTAAAAACTTGATGATTTTGAAAAGGAACAATTAAGTTTAAGTAAAGGTCATTGATAATGAATTAATTTATAAAAATATCATTAATTATTTAATTATAGTATGAGTTCTATAAGTTTTTTTTAAAAGATTCCAACCATTAGTATAAAATTATAATGTTGTATTTTTTTTACTTATAAATTAACTTTATGATCTTGTAAAAGCAATATACATTTTGAAATTCAACAATTAAACTGTGAGAAGACTTCCAAAATCTCAAATAAAAAATAAAGAATGTCATAAGATAGGAAAGAATTTTGATTAACTTTTCAGAAAATAGTACATAATTATTTAAAGGCATTCTTTATCTTATATATATTTGTTTTATTAGTTGATGTATAAGGTAAAGTCTATGTACATTGCAAATGAAATTATGAGATTCATATTGCATTTATGTATTATCCCTAAATTATTTTTAGTTATTGTTTTATTAAGATGGACTTTAATAGAGTGTCAAATATTAGTACATGTTATATTTCTTCCTTATCAAAAAAGTAGTCGATCTCATAATCTAAAGTTTAGAGATACTTAAATAAACATATAGGTGCATGTTAGATAATAGGTTCAGTGAATTGACACAATATGACAATTTCATTTGGAACAATACTTGTATATCTATGGAAATTATTATTTTGATGATTGAATAAGTGATCATTTGAATTGAGATCTCTATAATATCTCATATATAAAGGTTGCTATATTTTGTTACGAATTATGACTTGTGCTTGTTAAGGGTAGCTTAATCGATAATTATTAAATATAATATAAACTATATGAAGATAGTTAAGGAATCAATATAAGATTTATCATCCAAAATGATTAGGGAGAATGTTATATTATTATCAATTAGTGTTGATTCAGAAAATACTTAGGCAAAGTATAATAAAACTTTGAAAATAGTTTTGAAATGTCATTAATCTAATAATTTACTAATGTTAGAGAACTAGTATGATCTGACTTAAACAAAGTACACATTAATTATATGATGTGTCTCTAATTGAAACATTATGTGATGAAAATATTGAATTATACGAAAAATCATGCACAAAAAGAATAATCATAACTAATTTGACAGTGTTATTATTTGAGTGATCATGATGCGTTGGTAGACTTCAAGCAACGCTGATCTTGATTTATGGATATATATTAGTTAATTAAAAAATAAAGATAAATTAAAATTATTCAATTTATTTAATCATAAATATGGTTTGAGGCTATAATTTATATTTATTGTTAATATATTTAGGAACCTAACGGACCACATATAAAGAACGATTGATGAGAGAAAGTTAATTTAGTCAAGTTAGATTTGATTGAAATGTTTGAGAAACTTTAGGATTAAAAATAAGATATTTAATAAATAAGGACCAATATGAGATATTAGATCTTACATAAACCCAATTGATATTTAACTAAAATCAGTTATAATTCTTGTTAAAGTTTAACTGAAATTAAAGTTATATTTAAATTAAATTAGTAAAAGGTTCAAATTCTATTATAAATAGACATAGGTTCTAAAGGAGTTAATACTCCTAAATTTTCCCTTTCTACATTACTTATAGGCCTTGTTTGGTTGGCATGAATTCTTGTTTGGAAAAGTAATTTTTTTTAAAATTTATATTATTATGTTTAATTCATTTTTTTGAGCAGTTAGAAAAGTAAAAACTTTCCCAATTTAGGGAAAGTAGTATCACTTTATTTGGATTCTAAATCCCATCACCCCTTGGTATTTAGATTATTTTTCTCAAGAATTTAATCTAAAAAATATACTAACCAATTCAACCATTCCTTCTCTGTCAACTCTACGACAACTCTTTTATAATAATAATAATAATAATAATAATAATAATAAATGTAATTAATACAATTAGTAAAATTAATAACAATAAGAATAATAACAAGTAGAAAATTAATAATAATAATAATAATAATAATAAATTAATAAGAATAATAAAATCAATAATAATAAAACTAATAATAAAACTAAAAGTAAATATAATCGATAAAATTAATAATTAATAGAAAATTAACAATTATTATTATTAATACGAATAATAAAATTAATAAGAATAATAATAATAGTAATAGTAATAGTAAAAATAAAAATAAATATGTATAATAATAAAATAATAATAATAATAAATGTAATTGATAAAAATAATAAATTTAGTAATAATAAAAATTAGAAAATTAAAAATAATAATAATTAAGAATATTAAGAATAATAAAATTAATAAGAATAAGAAATTTAATAATAATGCACTATTTGTATTTTTATTTTCAATTTTAAAAAAATTTTAATATTTGATTTGAATTTTAAGATTTATCTTTGTACTCGGTTGAGATTTTTTAGTATTTTTCAATACTATATTTATGATATGACAGTATTATATGATTAGAATATCATGAATGAAAAATTAACATTTAATAATAAAACTTGTCTTATAAATTAACATTATTTAACGATTTTAATTTTTATTCGTCTTGTAGGGATATAATTGACATCACAAGTCAAAATTAAATTATATTCCATGAAATACTGTTACATATCAAACACTATAATAAGAATCCACCCAACTTTCCTATTAGAAGTTTTATAAGAATCCAAACATGTGAATATCTTTGCTTTGCATAGATTTATTTTCTGAGAAATCAGATTTCAAATTCATACTACTTTCCTGCCAACTAAATAGGACCACAGGATTCTTTCAATTTGTTAAGGTAGATACTGAGGTCAGACATGTATGCGACTATGCTATGAACTAATTTTAAAAATGATTCATATAAAATTTCAAGAAAATAATCAAACTATTCAGTAAAATATGAATTTATTATTATGTTCATGTATTAATTATGTTATAAAAATGTAAAATGATCACTATTTTAAAAAATCAAATAAAAAGTTTTATTTTTATTTGACTATACATAGAATCGGATTCTATGCTAAGCTCCTGTCACTGTCCTCACGATCGGTTGTCACGATGTTCCTTATCCCGTAAGGGCTAAATTCTGTATTTATGATAAATATTAATTTGAATCCTTGAAATGCGAGTAAAAGAATGGGAGAGGACGAAAATAAGACAATCCGCCAAGGGGGATGGCGGGTTTGTGGTCTCCCCG
>JANIIA010000004.1:9934350-9945575 GCA_027478495.1 Erythroxylum alaternifolium | reverse complement strand
ATGTGATGCCATGTGGAGTTCTATAGTAATTGTACGTAGCGCTCCCTTATCTTAGGATATGTATCGGAATGACCTACAGGCGTCCCGGTACGTACCCTAGGGTAATGGGGTGTTACAAATCAAGTTTGTAAGTTGCACATATATATGTATAGATTTAAATAAGTGTTACGAATTTGGATCAATTAAAGAGTTTGATTTTATTAAAAAATGTAGATGAAACTTGTAACAAGATTAGTAGGAGTGTAGTCATCTTCTTAATACTATATATAAATTACACATTATTAATTGGAAATAACATATCGATGCTTCAATATGTAAAAATTTGGTTATCCAAAAATTTATGCGTAAATGATATAAGAGAAGTAGTCTACATTTTGTGAATAAAGATCCATAGAGATATATCAAAAAGGTTGCTTAGTTTATCCCATTCTATGTATATAGACAATGAGTAAAAAAGGCTTAACATAAAAAATGTCAAAAGGAGATCCTCACTCATGTCACATGAGATTTCTATCTCAAACTATGTGTCCAAATACACAAGAAGAGAAAGATAAAATAGATTGTAATCTATATGTTTTGGTTATTGAATCAATTACATAGGCAATGATATGTATGAGACCAGATGCTTCTTATACTTTGAGCATAACAAACATATTTTAAGCCAATTTTAGTTATAGTCACTCAATAGTTATGAAAAATATCTTAAAGTACTTAAGAAGAAACCAAAGACATTTTCATACTTTATGGAGAAGCTGAACTAAAAGTTTAAAGGTATTCAGATGCGAATGTTTAGTTTGATCATGATGATAGCATATCACAATTAGCATATATCTTTACTTTAAATGGTAGTTTAGTATGTTAGAAAAGTTGTAAGAAACTAATTATTATTTATTATGAGATCATATAAAATATTTTTCAGTGTTTAAGGTGATAACGAAAGCTATACAAATTAAGAAACTCATCATTGAACTTAAAGTTGTTCTTAACGTTGTTGAGCTAATAGTTTTATTATGTAACAACAATGGCATAATTGGACATGTAAAAAACCAATATCTCATCAATGGTCCAAGCATATGCTTAAAAAGTTTTACTTGATCAAGTAGGCAATGGCGCAAAAAGATATTACAATGGAGCAAGTGTCTACTAAAAGAATGTTGTAGATCTTCTCACTAAACTATTATCTTAAAAGAGACATGATTAATATATAGATGAATATGATATTAGATAGGTGATTGTCTTTAGTGCAAATATAAGATTATTAATTCATACCCTTGCAATTAATCGATTTGTTGTAATTAATATATGACATGATTAACTTATTCAATAAAGGCATTCTTTATCTTCATATATGTTATTAGTTATATTTAATGCTTAATACTAAAAATAAAATTTTTGGAATAAATATTGTACAATTAAAATTATGATATGATCATAATTATGATATTCAAATTGCATTTAGTTATAATTCAAAAATTGTTCCTAGTTATAGTTCCATCATAAGGAGATATTGATGGAATAGTAAAACTAACTCACATTAGATTTCTTTCTTATGATGAAAGTAATTGATCTTATAAATTAAAATATGAAGATACTTAAACAAATATGTAGAGTTTATTAGAGAATATGTATACTGAATTGATATGATTATCAGGATCTTGAATAAAATATTGTTTTTGTGTTTGTGAATGTACTCAATGTAAAGATTATATAATTGATTCTTAGATTTAAAATCATCATTAGTACATAGATAATGTATAAACTCTATGAAAATAGTTTTATTTTATTTTAATTAAATTTAAAAGAGACCCTAGTTTTTCTGTATAAAAGGAGGAAAAAGTTTTTATAAAATATTAAATCAAGTTTGTTAAAGATACATAATGGAAAATAGTGAAAAAGTATTCGGCTGCGGCAATGATTTAGTTCCGATTTATTTCCCAAACATGTGCCTGCAGCTTCCAGATACTTTACATGTTAAGGGACATAAAAATCATCTTGACATCCAAAGATATCCACCTTTAAATTTCGTCCAGTAATAATAATGTCGATTGGCCGGTCATGTCACCTTCTACAATTTTGTTTGAGATATTGACAATCTCTTTTTCTTAGTTCACTAACTGACAGATATCATTTTGTACATTAGCTCCCAGGTGGTCACAAACTAGACCTCGGACGCAATCACCTACTTGAGGCTGTGATTGATGAACACTATTGCAACGTTTTGGAGGTGGGGTCTAAGGTTACTAAATTAGTGCCGCACCGCTGAACAACCATGAGATTAGATGTTAACATTTAACATTTGTATATGAAAATTAGATACAGATATCGTCTCACCCTGTCGTATAGGGTTGTTTTTTGTTAAATGGGTTATCCACCACAGAGGTTGCTTGTCGCTAACCTAAAATGACATGATCGAATCCAGTAAAACCAATGCAATCTGCAGACCAGCACTCGGAAGATTAATAAAGAAGACAATGTTTACAAGAGCAATATCCAGATGGCGACGCCAGAATGTGTATGAGCAAGTAGAGGGGGTCCCACAGCTTGATCCAACCAATCAACTTGGCGATGTGTCCATCATGTTTTTCGCATATGAAAATATCTCTCACATTAATGTTCAACTGTGTATGTGAATGTGAGTGTGATGGGGTTTTATTTTATTGCAAGATGCGGGTGGTGCTTATACATTGCATGGCTGCTCATTGCTTCATATTAAATGGTGAAAAGAAAAGGGAGAAAGCAACTTGAGAGTCTTGTCATCTATTGCTTCACACCCTTCCTTTCCTTTCCTCTCTCTTTCTAAGCCTTGAATCACTCCTATTTTGCTTCTCAAGATCTTCTTCCTTTCTATTCTTGACAAGCTTCTCCTTGTTCGATTTCAGTAGATAATATACTCATTTATCGCTTCCAAGCTATTTCTCTGTGAATTAAGACACGTAGCAAAAAGCAGGAAGAGAAGCAAGAGTGAAGTCATGGATGATACTTCCTCTGGAAAATTGGACTCAAATTCAGCAGACCCCAAACAAGAAGTGCCAGCATCAAAAAGAAGGTTGATACTGATGATCCTTTTCTTATTGGACTTGTTTCTTATCTTTCTTTCCTCTCACAGTTTCGCTCTCTAAGGACATAATGGGTTAGAAGAATATAGTTCACTAGGCCTCAAGTTCCTGATCAGGCTCATATAGTCATTTTCTTGATTCCTTGAGTTTTTTTTTTTTAACTAGAATTAGCTTTTCTGATGTGGTCTTGCAGGAAGGTAGTTGAGAAGACTGTTGTTAGAGTAAAGATTGGAGAAAATGCCGGGAAAATGAAGAACGAAGGTCCACCTTCTGATTTTTGGTCTTGGAGGAAATATGGGCAAAAGCCCATTAAAGGATCTCCTTATCCAAGGTTTTTTTTTTTTTACATTTTCTTCTTCCTTTTTTGGACAATCATTTCTCTCTTTACAGTTGTTTCTTGAGTCTTGACAAGCAAAACAAGACACTTCTGAAATTTCAGGATTCATTTAGTTTTGTCGTCTTCAATTCAGTAGCACCCAGTTACGGAAATTAAGCTTGTCTGGAAAGTAATTTTTCTTTTTAAAGCTTGTCTCGAAAGTAATTTTTCTTTTTACCTTTCTGATGAGGAACATTGATTGTTTTCATCATGCTTTTAATTGCAGGGGCTACTACAGGTGCAGTACATCAAAGGGATGTTCAGCCAAAAAACAAGTAGAGAGATGCAGAACAGATGCTTCAATGCTCATTATAACCTACACCTCAAGCCATAACCATCCAGGTCCTAACCTTCAAGAGACCAACGTAAACCAGCCTCAGAATGAACTCCAAAACCATTCCACTGAAGAAGAAAACACAGCATCTCCAAAAGATGAAGAAAAGCAAAACCAACCCACTACGACCATCATCGATGAAAATGGTAGCGATGAACACAGTTTTCACTACTTGCAATCCCCAATGAACGACTGCTCTGAATGCGTTATGATTAGCCAAGAAGACCCTTTCACAGAGACCTCAGAGAAAACTCAAGGTACATTGGGAATTCTGTTGGATGAAGTGCCCATCTCTTGTCCTCAACTAATGACATTGTCCACGCCTAAATCTGAAGAAAACGACTTCTTTGATGAGCTAGAGGAGCTACCCACATCGTCAGCTCTCACGAGCTTCATGCGGGCACATTTTTTGGAGGAAAGGATTCCTGTAGTCCCTTCTTAATTATAGTGTTTTTAGTTCTTGTAACCTTAAAATCTGTACTTAGATTATCCATATATGACATACTATGGTCACTACCACTAGTAATAATTAGATAGCAACTTGTAGTTCTCTCTTTATCCTCACCAAACCAGTAAAGTTTCGCACTAATTTGACAGAAGCAGGAACTAATGGGAAAGATACCATCTTTTTAGTGGGCTTCTTGAGATTGAGACTAGAAATGGTCTAAGACATACGAGATACAAGGGAATGGTGGAAAAGGGAGGAGAGAGAGAGAGAGAGGCCGGCTTCATTTGGTAGTTGTTTTCATTATTGGCAGCATTAAATAAAGTTGGCACGAGGTTCACGAGGTAGTGCTCAAAGATCCTTACAAGAAGATAAGGCTCTGGTTATTATTATTATTATTGGTTTTTCTCCCTTTAGTTGAGTGTGGTTGATTTGGTGGAACAGAGAGGTTGGATTGGAGCTGCTTTTTGTATGTTTATTACTAAGCTCTGATTGAGGAATAGAGGGTCAGGTACTGGAATCCCTCAAAAACGCTTTTTTGGGGGTGTTAAGATTCTCCGTATAAAACGCCAAATCGAACAAGTTCCCCTCTCGTTCTTCGGTAAGAAGCCAAAAGTACCAACATTTCTTCGATACTGTGAATTAGTACGGAGTACCGGCCATGTATCTCGTGCGTGCAAGTTGCTCATCAACCACAAAAAATAGTCTAGGAACCTAAGGGGCTTCCATGTTTGTGACCCTAAAAGGTTATCAAAATTTTGATAAGAGTCCTCCCAAATTTCAGCTCATCTCATCTTTTTACTAGTTTTCAGGTCTTTCAAGTAATTAAGTCTATCGAGTAATTTCTGCAATAGTCATTTTGACCCTTTCTGAAGATCTTTATTGGAGATGGCTCGATCTTGATCACGGACTGAATCCTCAACCATTCAGCTGGGGGGTATTTAAAGCAAACGTTATCCAATTCAGATCAACTTTGGTGGGTCCTCTAAATGATGTGGAATCGTAATAATGCTGCAACTGCCATTGGAACCAAGAAGTGAATGCTGATAATGAAGCAAGATACATTTTTACTCCACTGGAACTCCACGGTCCTGTCCCAATGAGGGAGACAGGCTATAAGAGAACTGACAAACAATTACACACTTAAGTATCCAGATAATGAATGTCAAAATTATAGATCATCCAAACAAACTCGGTGGACTATACTGATCATTCCTATTCGATTTGTCGAAACAAGATTGTTTACGATTTGTAATAGCTCTCGAAAATTTAGTACATGTCACTTATTGTTGATCTGCGGCGGCTGCCAATGGCTGCAGAGCTTTCAGAGGGTTCATGATAACACCATCAATCAGACCATAATCCTTGGCCTCTTTTGCACTCATGAAGTAGTCACGGTCCGTATCTTGGTTGATTTTCTCAAGACTTTGACCAGTGTGGTAGGCAAGATATCCATTTAAATTTGCCTTGTGATGCAACATCTCATTTGCCTGACAATTTTATGAATAGTTAGGATGATCATAAATAAAGTAGTCGAATCAATTAAGAACAGAAATTGATTGGCTTTAATCAGCCCTGAGACCATTAAAGAAAAAGACTCAGTGAAGATCGAAGTCCTCAAAGAAGAGGAGGAAAAAGTAGAGAACAAAAGTGGTCACTGTCATTGGGATTGAACTTTCTGGATGTATTAACATCTAAACAACTAAACCTTACTCTCCCTTGAAAACCAGAAAAACTCTTTCTTCCATGTTTCAAAACTAACGAAAATGTGAAGTGGTATACCTGAATATCAATGTCAGATTGCCCACCCTGAGCTCCACCGAGAGGTTGGTGGATCATTATCCTTGAATTTGGCAAGCTGTACCTTTTTCCTTTACCCACGTACCAGAAGAGGGAGAGACATATTTAGTAAACATATGAACAGAAAAAAAAAATTGGAATCAAGAAAGAGTGAAAGACATATTTAGTAAACATAAGAACAAAAAAAATTGATTGGAATCTAGAAGGAGCTTTCTTACCTTTGGTCCCAGCACTAAGTAGGAATGCACCCATACTGTAAAAGAGAAGCGAGAAAAATAAGAAAAAATAGATCAATGACAGCAAACACTGAATTAAGCACACCAACAAAGTTCAGACAACAATTTTGTTTCAGATACATATTCCATGTACTGAAAAGTATGTACATTCTATACACAGAAAACTACATTCTGATCAATTTTCTCAACTAATTCAGGAGACGTAAACAATAGTCTATACTTACATGGTTGGAAACCATTTAATATTTTGTCCAACTTATGCGAGAAGCAAACCAAATAGAATAGCAAAATCTACTTCAATCAACGCATGTGTTCAGGGAGCTGGACATAGTTTAGTTTTAACAAGCCAATCATGCTCTCAGGAATAGAGTAGATGAGGAAAAGAAAGAGAATCTAATTTGAAGACACCAATAAAAGCTAATGACTATGCACTCCAAAAAACTATCAAGTTTTATTGAAATCCAAGTCCTAAATCATCATCTAATGGTTATGCCTCCCATCATACACTTCTCAATCCTTTTAGTCAAGCCTGCACTAATTGTTGTATGATTGAGGAAAGAATGTTAAGTTAAAGCACAACAAATTCAGACTTAGTTAATTATCTGTGAAGTGTTACCATTGCAAAAATAAGAGTGTTCATAGGCATTAATTCAAGGGGATAAAAAGGAGAGTGATTTATTAATGTTTGTATGATTGAGGAAAGAATGTTACGTTAAAGCACAACAAATTCGGACTTGGTTAATTATCTGTCAGGTTTCTCCATTGCAAAAATAAGTGATCATGGACATTAATTCAAGGGGATAAAAAGGAGTGAATTTATTAATGTTTGATTGAGCATCGAGAAACAAGCCACATGGCAAATAGTTAAACCACTGCATCATATACCTAGCCGCTAACCCAACACAGACAGTAGAGACATCAGGTCGTATATGCCTCATTGTATCAAATATGGCCATGCCTGAAAAGAAGCAAAAATAGTGACCAAGAAAAAACAGATCAGTAAAACAAAATGAAACCATGATATAAAAATCATAGCCAAGAAAATAAATTGAAAAAAACAGAAGACAAAATGACAAGAAATTACCAGCTGTAACTGATCCTCCTGGGGAATTCACATACATGACAATATCCTGTTAGGAAGAGTATATGGTTTAAATCACCCTGTAGAAAGCTTTAAGCGGTACAAGTTATGAAACAGATACTGGCTAGCAACTGTTCATGTGTGTATCTGTACTTGCACATCTACCTAAATTTACTCTTCGCATATTGCACACCATTACAAAGAGATGTTCAAACGCCCAAATGTTATGTATATTCGTCTGTTATTATAAAAGCATACAATTGAAACAGCATTACCAGGATTTGAACAAAATAGATAGAAATGGATCTATCATCGATAAAAAAAATCACTAAAAAGAAAACAGCACAAAACTTGCCTTGTTAGGATCAACAGCATCGAGGTAAAGAAGTTGAGCAACAATTATGTTAGCCATATCATCATCCACAGGACCACCACACCGAATGATTCTCTAATTGAGCAAACAACAACCAAATTCACAAAGCTGTAAACTAAAAAAGCCCTCCAATAATTGGTCAAAGCAAGCAAACCTCACAACTTACATATTGAAAAAGTTGGCTAATAACACTCTGAAACCGCTCTTGCATCATGGGAGGCGGCCCCTGCCCTTGAGCTCCGTCGGCATACACAGGGAAGTAAGGCGAAGCCGGCATTTGCAAGTCATCCCTACATATCATCAACACCAAGTTTTATTCTTGAGGCCAATAGTCAAAAACTTTGCAGGCAATAAGAAGATAACCCTAACTAATAAAATACCTTATGGACCAAATGCCCCGTCGAGAACTTTTTTCCGGAGCCCAAAATTCGCCGGAATAAACCGCCTTCGCTTGAGACGGCCGGAGGTCCTTCCGGTTACTAATTAACTTCATCATTTTTCTACAGAAAAAGAAACCAACAAAAAATGAAAAACTCCACTACAAGCAAATAATTCTATCAGATATACAAATTATAGGCATGACAATGAAGAACAAATATAGATATGGTGTAAAACTAGTTTATTAAGTACATTATAAAAATTGCATTTTTGGGTGTGTGTGAGGTCAAACCTGGAACGAAGAGGCTCGAAAGGGAGGGCGAGCTTTTGGGCATCGGAGGAAGGGGATTGGGTGGAAGAGAAAAGGGGTAAAGAGGTGAATCTGAGAGAGGAGGTGGATGTGGAGACGCATGAGTGTGCCATTTCTGGGGTTGGGTAGAATACGTGCTGTGAAGTGTTACTTCGATTATTTAAGCGCCTTATCTTTAGAATAAGCTAAAGAGACTTAGACAACACCGAGGGTAGTGAAGCGAGTGATTGAATTTGAGCTGCGCCGAGCTCAAGCGTCTCCTAGCAAGCAACAGTGACTTGCAAACTCGCCTGCTACTGGAATTATCTTCGATTTGGTTGTTTCATGACCGTTTTCTCTACGGGTCGGATCAGATTTTGTAGCTTTTCTGGTTTTGGGCCAAGATTGTTTGTTTGTTGTCCTTAGCAGGACATTTTCCCGCGAGTCCAATCGCACCTGAAATCAACAAACTCGGATCAAGTTAATTGGACTTTAAACTGAGCTTGGACTTCTTTTTCTTTTTATTTTTGAGCTTTGAATTTGGCTTAGGGTCGAGCTTGGACTATTCAACTCATCCAGACCTAAAGTTCCAAAATTTTATACAAAAATAATGTAATTTTAAATGAAATAACATCATTTTCAAATTTTAAATAAAAATTATTAGATTTGATCTATCTTTGAGTTTAATCGGACTTCAAATTAGGCTCAAGTTTAAACTTAAATTTTCGAACCAAGTTTGAACTAGACAAATCCGAGCATAAATTTTTAGATCGAATATAGATTTGAGCATCCTGAACTGATCTAGCCTAATGGCAAACTTGTTTATTAATCACTTCTAAGTATTTTATTTGCCCGTAAGACGAGTAGAGGTACAATTTTAATGTAACTTTATTTTTCATTAAAATAATCAACAAGTTAGCCATTGAAATTGCAATCTTAATTTCCAAACATGTGGTACAAATATTCTTTGATTGCATAAGAAATGACAATAAAACCTACTAAGTTCTCCGAGAAAAGATAGATAAGACAACTTTAGATGTACATATTTAATATTCTTAGCTTGTCAAAGTACAATAGGGTGATTATGAAAAATCTTTCATTCTTTGACCAAGTGATTGGGTCATATTTTTACCAAAAAGAAAAAGAAAGATTGATAAAGAATAAATTTTCATAAGATCTTAATTTGTCAGACTTTGGCACTTGTATTGACTATATAAAAGAGAAATTGACTACTAAAAGGTTGAATGAAACAATAAAGCGGACAAGTTTATAGAACTAAATAGGTTAATCCATATTGATATTTGTGGATATTTTAATCCTCTAATTATAGGGGATTACGAATACATCACTTTTATTGACATATTTTCTAGTTATGGTTTCATTGAGCTCATTCTTGAAAAGTTTGATTCTTTGGAAGCCTTTAAAGTAAAAGTGAAACTTCAACAAGAAAAAAAATTCAAAGTGGTTCATTATGATAAAAGTGATCAGTATTATGAGAGATATGATGAGACAAGTTGTAATCCTGAACCTTTTGCAATGGACATACAAGAGTGTGACATTGGTATTCAATGCATAATGCCTATTACACGTTGCGAAAAGAAAAAATTGAACACTTCTTGATATGGTGCGATATATATAAGCGAACTCTTCCTTGTTAGAGTTTTTAAAAGGTGATACTTTGAGAATTGCAACTTATATTTTGAATTAAGTGCCCAAGAAGCTTGTTCTCAAAACTCTTTATAAGTGCCCAAGAAGCTTGTTCTCAAAACTCTTTATAAGTTGTGGTTACAAAACAAACTCACTTTAAATCTTCCATTTTTAGGGTTGTAAAGCAGAAGTGAGACCCCACAATCTACAATCCAATAAATTTGATCTTAAGACCATAAATGACTAATTTATTGGTTATTATATGGGACCAAAAGGTTATAGGTTTTACTATCCTTTATATACACTAAAGTTATTGAATCAAATCGAGCTATCTATATTTAAGATGACACTAGTATAAACCAAGAGCTTAGAGAAATTGTGTTTAAAGAACACTCATTATTCCTATATGCTTATTGCTTTTGCTCTAATAGTTGGCCCCACTGTTGACCAACATCTTATGGACATTTAGGATGTACCCATCAAACATGTAGCATAAAAGTCTTTAGATGTAGTCATAAAAGATGTGTCTTTAAAGAGATTAAAAAGGAGCTATAGTTCTAAAATCTCTAAGGATGACATTGTATTCTTGTAAGAACATGAAATTGGTAACACCTCAAATTCATCTACTTATAAGAAAGTCATCTATAATCCTCAATTTAATTTTTAGATTAGTGTTATGAATAATGAGGTGAACTATATGTCACAGAATAAAATGTAGAACCTTTTAGAGTTACTAAAAGTTTACAGTTCTATCAGATGTAAATAAGTATTTAAGACTAAGTGTTATGCCAAAGATCAAGTGGAGATGTATAAATTAAGGCTAGTCGCTAAGGATTATAACCAATAAAAATGTGCAAACTACAGTGAAATACTCTCCCCTGTTTTCACTAATGATTCTTTATAAATTATTATGGTAATTATAGTTTATTTTGATGTAGATCTTCATCAAATGGATGTAAGAATAACTTTTTTAAGTGGAAACTCAAATGAAGATGTCTATATGATTCAACCTACTAATTTTGAGTTAGTTGGAAAAGAAAGCATGGTTTATAATCTCTAGAAGTCAACTTATGGGTTGAAACAAGTTTCAAAATAGTAGCATCTCAAGTTTGATAAATTTTTCACTGATAACCTGACAGTGCATGTCGAATGCACTGCAAAATTTACCTAACTCTGCACACTAAAATTTGTAGTTGCGGTAAGTCGGGAT
>JANIIA010000004.1:9854876-9869418 GCA_027478495.1 Erythroxylum alaternifolium | reverse complement strand
GAACAACTCAAAAGTTTACCTCTTAAGTCATCAATCGAAGGACCTTTGTATCCCAGACCATAAGAGGCTATTGCATCCATCATAGGATGATAATAATAAGATTGAGCAGTATTAAATGATGAACCTGTATCATACCACCATCTAGCTACTACCATGTCAACATTGTGAGTCGCATCTCTTGATTGCATTGTATTACGAATTGAAGATTGAGCTCCATCAGTTGTTCGTGGTGCAAAGAAACTAGTTACCTGCCTTCTTCTCTTCCTTACATCAGGTTCATATACTTTTTCTTGAGCCTGAGATAGAACACTACCAGTACCATTACTACCACTACCACTACCACCTTTAACATTTCCATAATCACCACGAAAACTAGAAAACAAACTTCTACTACTAATTTGAAAATTCAACCTTTCCCTTCTATCTCTCTCATGTTGATACTCACCAAACAATGTTTTCATTTGCCATTTCACATCATGACTTACTTTTTAAAAGGTTTCTACATCTCCTTTAACCCCAGCTAAATGCTTCTTCAATTGGGTGATTCTTCCACCTTTCAGATGTTGTTACAAAACAAGCAAATTGTATGATTCTTCATACCTGGGACTAATGCAGAATGAGCCCAAATTGGATCATTATATCTTTCTGAAGTAGTTTGATCAGGAGTAGTTGAACTTCTTTCCCTTTATCTATAACAAAAATATGAAGATGTAAGTTTTGTAAGAAATTAATCCTTTAGTAGTTTTATCAACAAAATTAGCAATGATATGTAAAGAACCTCCTAAATCATTACCACATAGTTTTTTTTTACTAATTGTCCTCTTACAATAATCAAGATGAATCAAGAAGATTAGGGGTAATAAAATATTTCACTGAAAATTTGGATAAGATTATTAAAATTAAATTGAAATTTAAAAACTAGTATACACCTTAAACATTGCAATTAATTATAACTTCTTAAACAAATAATAAAAAATTAATTTAATCTAAAATTTAATAACTCAAACTTTAGATATATCTAAAGTAGTCAATTCTAATTGTTGTCTTTCTATATGAATATGATGTCAATTGAGCTCTTTCAATTTAGGTTCTTTTTTGTGTATGCTTAGATAAATTATCTTTTCTTCAAGTAATGGTAATGTAATTGCACTTACACATACATGCTACTTAGCATAGCATGAATGGATCATCTTATGAATATTATGCCATTTAGCAAAGCATGAATAGATCTTCTTAATTTATTGTTTTTGTTTTTAATTCTGTTTTCATTTTCAAATTTAGTGAAAAAAATTTGTTAGTTTCAAAAATTCAATGTGAACCAAACTAACCAACAAACCATTACAATTAACCACAATACATTGCAATATACGACTTTCAAGTTTCATGAACCAAACATTTGGCTCTTGAATTTTTATTACTAAATACCAACCAAACCAACCACAAATTTTATGTTTTCATTACCAAAACCAAAAACCAACCGAACCAACCACAAATTTCACATTTCTGTTACCATTTACCAACTTCAAATGCAATCCAATTTTAAGTGTCCAACACAAACAATTAACCAGAAATCCTTTATAATTTCATTCCTCACATCACAAACAATTAACATAAACATTCTAACAAAATTTGAAAAAAAATACACACCCAACAAATAAAAATTCACAATCGGATTCAGTGATGGGTCAGATCTAAATCTGGGTATTATTACCAGATATGTCAGACCGATGCGTGTGTGGTGCCTTGGTGGTCATCGGAGATGTAGAGCTGATGGTGGTTGGTGGCGACAAGTGAAGGAGGCAACAGGCGAAGATGATGTCGAGTGGTGAAGGAGCAGCCAAGCATCGCCGGAGAGCACCGCGAATCACTGGAAGTGGAGGAGAGGACGACGAAAGCAACAGAGAGAGAAGAGAATGAGTCGGTGAGAGAGAGAGCAAAAACAAAAAATTATACATATACACTGTTTGAAACTATAAAAATTATATAGCGTGATTATGATATTTGTTTAATTATGTTTATTGAAAAATGTTAATATTGTACTTATAATTTTTATTAATTTGCTTTATGAAACAAAACTTCTACAATGATATTCATATCTTGAATTTATACTCAAACAAATTTAGGATTAAGATTTGTTTATGATAGATTAAATTTCAATATAAATTTGGTACAAGGAAAAGGTGGGACCTGTTTGTGAGTTTTGTGGAGTAGCAAAAGCGATCGTTTATTAGAAGTCAGACTCGGCGAGATTATGCATTTATGCTGGCGTTGTGATGGACAAGTGCATTCTGCCAACTCTTTATCACGTAAACATTATCGTTCACTTTTGTAAGGCAAGTGCATATCACATCTTGTGCATTGTTTTGATAACAATTTGTCAATTTATCAAAGTTGTGATTGTAAACCAAATGGAAGTTTGGGTCATCAGCTGAGGGAGTTAAATTATAATATTTGCGTCATTAGCTGAAAGAGTTAAATTATAATCTTAACTTATCCATTACAAGGATTTAAAGCTGGAATAAGGTTTTACGTCATTTAATTCACTAGTAATCAAGTAATGTAAACCATCTTTATTACTCTGGTTCAAATAATTCTCACTAGTTGGAATAACAAAAACCAGTAGACCTAGAGAAGTTGTCTCAGGAATAGATAAACAAATCTTTGAAAATTTGCTATAGAAGTTGGCAATGAGTGACAGCACAAGTAACGACTGTGGGTGTGTTATTTTCTAAATAGTGGCTAGGATTTCCTCTTCAAAATAAGAAGATAGGTGTTTGGTTATTGGAGCAACCAAAACCTATAGAAGAATAATCAATGTTTGGAAATAAGTGAAGCTCTATTTACCTTATTATGGGCTAAACCTACAAGCCCATTAGAGCCTAATCTTGATTAAAGTCCATTAGGGTCCATTCTTGTTCACTTTTTGTGTAAGTCCATATCACATCATATATATTATTTTGATAACCAAGTTGTCAATTTGTTAAGGTTGTGATTGTAACCCAAACGTGTGGTCCAGTTTGAGTCATCGGCTCAAGGTGTTGAATCATTATTTTGGCTTATCCTTGTCACGATTCAAATCCAAAACAAGGTTCTAAGTCATTCAACATACTAGTAATCAAACCATACAAACCATCTTTATTACTCTAGTTGAAACAATTCTCACTATTTGGAATAACGAAAACCTTTTGTCAATCATTAGGAGAAGCTGTCTAATGAATAGATGAAGAAATCCTTAAAAAATTAGCCAGAAAAGTTACAGTGAGTGGTGGCATATGTGATGATTGTGGATATTTTCTAAAAAATGGCTAGGATTTCTTCTTCAAAATAAAAAGAAGATAGGTGCTTGATTAGTGGAGTAATTAAAACCTATGAAAAGAATAATCAATGTTTAGAAACAAGAATAAGTGAAGCCTTATTTATCTTATTATGGGTTAAACCTATGAGGCCACTGGGGCCCAACCTTGATTAAAGTCCATTATGAAATATTTCTTTTATTGGTTTAGAGGCTTGAACCTTTAACCTATGCTAGTAAATCTAGAACCATATTAAACATATATATATAACACATATATAGATATATATATCTATATATCTATATATATGTATATATATGTTTAACAGATTTGTTTGAAAGATACTTCTTATCATTTTTATGTTATTTTCAGTGTTTGACTTTAATGATACGCTTATATTATAGGAAAATTTTCAATTTATTATTCAAAAGTGTGTAATATTATTTTTCCTTAAATTTATTTTAGAAAAATGATTATAATGAGAACCCCAATTTCAATTTAAACTCTAGCATAACAAAATTATATGAATTTCATGAAGGTGTAATTGGATCGATGTTATATGGTGCTTGGGCAGACCTAATGCTACATGTTATATTAGTGAATAACATGATACAATGTCTCTTCTTTATCAGTTATCAGGGCTTCTCCACTCCCATGAGCAAATATAAAGCGCTTTGCTAAACATTTCTTCCTCAACACAGAGATTTGTTAATTAGAGTGTGGAATCCTCAATTAGATCATATTCAAATATATAATTGGGTGGTGCAAATTTTCTTAAAAGAGCATAGGAGAATAGAAGTGTCTTAAGTCTTAGTTAGCTTATCAAAAGATTTTATAGAGCTAATAGTATATACAAGGACTGATTGACTCAATTCCCCGTAGAGTTTATTAAATCTTATGTTCATAGGATTCATTGAATTTTATAATTTTAGTCAAAAAGTATTAGTCACTTTTTTATTCAATGTCTAAGGATACTTATGTAGAATTAGTTGTTTGTGACAATTGTTAAATTTTGAATATTATGTGTTTATTGAAATGCACTGTTCTTTCACCTTTAATTCTTTTGCATATATGTGTTATACATATCATACTTAAGATATTTGCAAATAAATACACTTAACTAGAATGATTAATTGATGGTTAACTAATATATGGATGACGATTGGAAACTTAGTTTTGATTCCATAATTAATTGTGAAAACAATTAAATTTTCTATTTAGAAGATTGCATCAAATTTAATGAAATTGATAATAATCACAAATTAAATGTGTCATTATGGTCATATATGTTTAAGAAAAATGACTACTATATTTAAAATTTTGTCACAGAATTCACTAAAGGTGAAAACTTTAATGACAAAAATTTAGAAATTTGGAAGTATGGAAATCTAATATATATTAGAAGAGCAAAAAGACTCTTGTCTCATTACATGAAATCATGATAGTTTTTAAAAAGGACATTAACATAAGAAAAAAGTGAGGCATCTGGCTTATATAAAAGAACTCTTTAGCTTATACATCATATATAATGATGTTATGCTAGAGATTAAGAAGTATGACCATGCTAGGGATATATGGTCCTTGATAGTAACATGTTATAGTGGCACCCTTGTGACCATATTATGATTACTAACTATTATATATATATATATATCATATAAATAAATAAATCATAAGTGAGAATATGAGATAAGAGAATTCAATGCTAAGGCATATGAGACTAATGTCAAATATAATGAATAGAGGGATATTAGTCATCTCTTATCTTAAACTGAGTTGTGTAAGTTGTTACACATTTTTGCCTCCACATTATGAACATATGGAAATGCACCTAAATATCAAGATGATATAAGATCCGATGAGGCACTTATCGATAAACATCTTAAGGCTTCTAAGCCATATACTGAGACATATATGGCTAATTTATACTCATAAAAAGTTAAAATCTTTGAGGAGGAAGCACCATGATGAGTCTAAGTAAAAAGTGGAAAGAAATCCTTCCATAATTCTTAAGATCATAAGAAAGGATTAAGGCCAGTTAAAATAGGACAGTAAAAAAACCTCCAAAATATAACAAATCTTGTCTATGTGATCTTTAAGTTAGCCTTAGATCTGATGTTAATTTCCACAATGGTGGAAGGATAATTTTCTTAGAATCATAATAGTCATGATTTTATGTTGGATGGTTTTATAGTAATAGATGATGTTAGTATAATAAACATCTAATTCTTGTAGTATCAACGCCAATTTGTGGCATATTAGAGATGATCATATTGGATAAAATCAAATAAATCAATTAATCAAGCATAACCTTTTTAAAAGACCTATAAAAAGTATAATAGTCTACTTATGAACATTGTATAGCTAACAAAATAGCATTAAAACCATTGCGCATGTGACAAAGAGCTATTAAGCTATTGAAATTAATTCATTAAGATATCTGCGACTAAATAAATGTGAAAGCATGACACAAAATTACTTATTTCATTACACTTATCAATATAGTTGTATTTATTTGATTTTTGAAAATTTAAAATATTTTATTGTTTCAAAAAGTGTACAACTTTAATTGAGAATAAATAAGACAAATTCAATAAAGACTTCAAGAACTAATTAAGTATAAGAAGAGTTCTTTGATCATTTTAAGAGATTATGTGATGAAAATTACATGGATAGCTAATTACTATCATATGAATCCATTAATAAAATGGTGGGGCAAAGATAAGAAACAACACTCCTCTCATAGTTAGGTCTATAATGGCATAGGAAAATTTACTTATTAGCTATTAGGGTGATAGATCAATGATGATCTCATATATACATAATAAGGTGCCTATTAAATCATATCCTAGAACACCATATAAGATATAGATAGGTAAAAGACTTGATTAACCATATCTAATTTATTGAAAATGTGTTTGCTACCTATTTTTCATGGTCCTTCTTATAAATATGGGAATTTAGGTTCTAAAAGAAAGAAGAGTATCTTTAAAAGATTTTTTTGAACATTCTAAAGGGTATATGTTGGAGAGTAAGGTAGTGAATAAGTAATTGAATTTGTGTCATAAGATATTATCTTAGAGAATGATTTTCCAAAGTAAGAAGAGAAAATTCAAAACTTATCTCTACATGAGAATTGAATTAAAATGATCTTGTAAGACAAGACCAACTGAATGGTATTAATTTAAGTGGGAGTAATTTAGGAGATGATTAATTAATTTATGATCAATGACAATTGCAACTCAGTGGGAGCTCTTTACCACTATCTAATTCAAGTGGGAGCAATATGAATGTAGAGAGATTCATTTCTCAAATTTCCATTATATGAATATAATGAGCAGATTATTCCTTAAACAATTTTGAAGTTGAAAAGAATAACCTTTTCTGTAATTTCAAAAGGGAAATAATATGTTAAAGAATATGAAAAGCTTATATCTCGCCTTGTTTAGGATGAGTAAGTTATAACAATAAAAGAAGAATGAACTTTAATGAGTTAAATCTAAGTATAATACTTAGATAATTTTTTGAAAGCACATAGCCATCAAGAGAAAATTGTTTGAAATGTAAATTAAAATACTGATGACAACTTTGAAAGAAACAAAGCGTGTTTAGTGACAAAATGATACACATAATCAAAATGACAAATTATGGGAAGAAATTTGCATTTGTTATGAGTTTTATGTCGTTTTGACCGATTCTAGCCTTAGTAATTGGAATGGATCTTAAGACTATAGTCTTAAATAAAGAACTAGAAGAAGGAATCTATATGGTACAATCATTATGTTTCATCTTAGCATTGCATACTAAAATTGTTAAAGCTCATATATGGTTTAACATGATCTCCATTTCTAAAGCGACTAATGAAAATGATGGAGACCTTATTTCCCTTCATTAAGCATCAAATTAGAAATGGAGAAAGGACTTGGCTATGGTTCGGCAATTGGTTGGATATCAGTCCAATCATCCAACACTCTCATTTTCAACAACTAAAAAACCAATTACTAGTTAATCTTAAGGTCTCTTCACTGATTACAAATGGAGAATGGCAAGGTAAGTTCGTAAGTTTTTCAACCCTTTCGATGCATCTCCCCCAGTTGACATCAATGGATAACGAGGACATTGTTTTATGGATGTTAAACCGTAAACAATTTTCACTAATAGATTATGCTTCCAATTGTTCCACAGAAGACACCCGACAATCTAATGGTCTGATTTACTATAGAGAAACACTATTAACCCCAAGGCCTCTTTCATCAAATGGCTAGCGATTAAGAATCGTCTTCAAACCATGAGCCAATGGTATGGTAACGTAGGGGATACTACTTGTGTTCTTTGTAACGACTCAGTTGAGGATAAGGATCATTTATTCTTCCTATGCAGTTATACCAAGGCAATTTGGAGCCAAATACTTAGCTTGTTACCTCAAGGTAATTGTCGATATAACTGTGACCATGCATTACATTGGATCATTTGTAACTCCAAGATAGGGAAAACAAATGCAGCCTTTTACAAAGTAGCCTTTACACTTACCATTTACGTAATTTGGAAGAAGAAAAATAGTAGACGCTTTATAAATACAAAGGTAGACAAATAACTACTTGCAAACCAGATTGTGAATTTGATATGCTAACACATCTATGCTAAGCAACAATAACACGCTCTATCACTAGACATGTTGCTTCAATGGCATCTTTAATATGTTCTGGCTCTTTTGGCTATTTTTTTCCTGCTACTTAATATAACTTTTTTGTAACATAAAGACGAGATTAATTTTCATGAACTCGTTGTAATGTATGTAACAGTTTTAGCTATACCAATATACAGATTTCATATTCCAAAAACAAATCTAACAATATATGTGAAATTTTTTTTTCAAGTGAATGATATGTTTTGATAACTAGCAATAATAAGTAGCTTGTCATGAGGATAAAGAAATTGGCTATCAAGCATGATCAAAATAAAGAATAAGGCTAAGAATGCATACATCTTCGTGATTAAAATTGCTAAGTATTGTTCAAGTACAACTCTCTTACTATTATAATCTATATATATCTATATATATATATATCAACATAATACTTGAATAGTTTTTTTATGTAAGATAATAAAGCATTTTTATGACATTAATTGCTAAAGGTGAGCAATTAAGCAATATGTAGTATCCACGAATGCCACAAGAAGAACAAGAGATAAAGATGATTCTTTGTTTCAAAGAAATCAGTAGTCTCATACACACTATATTATTCATAAACAAGTAAATTGAAAGACAGTACTAAAGAGCTTAAATATCAATATCAAATCAAACACATAGTTATCAAGTATAAGTATATCAAAGACATAGTAGCATAAAGAGAAATGAATATATCTAGTGACTACTCATAATACTTGTTATCAGTTATGATCGTTTATTGTCATCAAATAATTGATGCAATATATGTTTAAATTTAGAATTAAACAACGTTTTTATGATGAATTTAACTGAAAATTTGGTTATAGGAATATGATAATGCTTGATTTTGCATTAATCTTTCTTTTCTGGAATGAATGTTAAATGAGTATTGAACATTTAATTCTAAATACAAGAAGTATGTCAGACATATATGAGATGCCTTCCCATATAGGCCCTCACCTCTACTATTTTATAGGAATGGAGATGAGACAAGTCTTAAGCAATTTATCTAGGTGACAAATGAGAGGTCAGTGCTTAAAATACTAGTGTCGATATAAAGTATATTAAAGGGTTTAAGAGGTTATTAGTAATGACATAACCCAAAGAATTGATGTGTTCGCCCAATCTGTCTTAATCTGTGAGACGTGAGTTCTAAAGGGTGGATTAAATAAATAAACAAGTAAACTCAATTTAGACATGATATATGCTTCAACTATCATCTGTATAGTAACTAAGGAAAGAAATATGCCCTAATAAAAGAAAGTCAATGTTGTAACATGTGAATCGTACCTTGTGGGCATTTTTGACCAATAAAGATAACATGTCATATTCTAAACTTATATTGTGTGAGGATGTTTTAAGGCTATATGAACCTTAAAGATTAAAAGCACCCTTTTTACTTGGGTTCTTCCAATGAATTGAATTAATGTTTACTATCTTAGAGTGTTACTAGAAAATTATGAATAATTTGATATAATGAGATGTTTTAAAAAAGCAGGTTAATTTATTTTAAATGATTGAGTAGTGAGAAAAATCATTACAAACTTTAGTTTGCGTCAATATGTATTGAAAAAGGCCCACCTTTTATGTAAAAGGTGGTACAAATACAAAATATTTAAATAATGAGAATAAGATGATGATTGATATAATAAACGATCTAAAGGATATCATATTAAATCTACTTAAAAATCAATTCATTAGTCAAAAAGTTATATATTCCTAATAGATGTATAATGATATGCTCTTGTAGTTATAGGTATTAGACAAGTATGAGTCATACAGACTCATTTTCTTTCTAGTCAATTAACTTCATTATGTGTTATTGGGAGATAATGGACAAGAACACATAAGAAGTTAATAATATGAAATGTTATAATTGTAAATGTCACAATTATAAGAAAATCATATATAAGATACAATTCACCCGAAAGATAAGAGTGTGATAAGAGAAAATTTGAACTCAATAAAAACCGTGTAGAAAGAGTTTTGCAAGTATCTTATAATGTGGATTAAAGCACGAATTTGTCACTAATTTTTGTTTAATTAGTCAGTGATATAAGTATGTTTCGATTTTATCAGGTAAATGAAATTTTCTTACATATTAAAATGAGAGACACCTGACTCTTCCATAAAGAACGACACCTTCTCGATTTTGACTTTCCAGTCAGGTGCTAAGCTAAATGCATTAATTCTACTCACTCCAGAATTTGTCGAAAGTCCAACTAAAATCTATATGTAAACTACAAGCATTAAAGACGCGCAGCTAAAAGAATTCTTATGTGAAAGTTTATAACTGTAAAGAAAATAAAATTCTTCAAAAATATAAAACTCATAAGCTTTCCTTTGAAGAAGTAGGGAATTAATAATGCCTTGCGCAAGCCAAATTGTAAGGGAAGATATAAAAGAGAACAACATTAATTTGATAGTCCGCAATAATTAACCTATGCCAATATTGCCAACGTGCCAATCCCGTTCCCAAACTACTAATAATTACATACCCATTTTGAATATATATATTATGAAGTGCAACCAGATATCAACTCATATAGTAAGCACTATGAGGATGGAAGTACAATACAATGGCATAAAGCTACCAAGCGCTAAATTTGACGACTTAGAACGTTTAGGCGTAAAGAAATAAATGTACCTAAACTATGTCGTTTACTATGAAATTTTGTTTCGTCTTTACCCATTTTATTTATATTTAAATGAGGTTATTGAACTTTCAAATATCTAATAAACCATCATCAATAACCATCATTCTCTCTCTCTCTCTCTCTCATCGAGCTTCTTACGCTTCAACTACCACTCTAGTTTCTTCAAATGATGAAATTATGATAACACTTTAGTATTAGAGCCAAGATTGTGGCCTTTATGAAATATGTTAACATGTTTGTAACTATCTAGGTGAGATTATAAAAACTAAAAATGGCTGAGAGGTATATAAAGGTAGGAATCATTGAGAAGCTAAATGCGTGAGGTGTAGAACGAAATGCAAGAGGCACAATTAAAACTATAGGGAACACAAGTGAAGCGGATTTAGAAAATGAGTGAGCAACGTGAGATGTTTCAGCAGCCTATGTTTATGCAAAATGTTGATTCTTGGCCCTAATTTCCGAATCTTACCTTAAAAAGATAGAGTAGTCATCCAATAGTGTAACATACTTATCAATCTGAAGCTCAACATTAAATGGCTCCATCTTATTTTAACAAAATAGAGTTCCTCCCATTTGATGGAACTAATGTTCATGACTAAATTTATCATGTAGAGAAATTTTTTATAGTTGATAGAACTCTGGAAATTAAAATTAGTTGTATATATAGAAGGACTTGTAACATAATGACATTAGTTATACATGATATGTCAATTGACATAGAAGAACCTATTTGGAAACGAAAAAGGAAAGATATGAAAACAATGCATATATATATATATATCCCAAGAGACTAAATTTATTGTCTATATATAATACAAATAAATATGGTTTCACTACCTGTTAATTAATAATTAAAAGATAAAGCTAAAACTATCTACTATATAACAACTAGAAAATAATGGTCAAAAATAATAAAATAATTAGTAATAATGATGTTAAATGCCCTCAGAGGATAAAGAAGAAGATAAATGATGATACTTTCAATAAATTTTTAAATCTATTAAAGAAATTAAACATCAATATACCTTTTGCTGAAGCATTCACTCAGATGCCAACTTACGTGAAGTTTTTAGAGGAAATCTTCTTTAACAAAAGCAAGTTAGAGGATTATGTTATGGTGCCTCTGAAATAAGAGTACAGTGCCATATTAGACAATAAATTACCTCAAAAGTTGAAAAATCAAGGGAATGTTACTATTTTTTGCAAATTTGGTGATTCTAAACCAATTAATGTTTATATGATTTACATGCTAGTATAAATATTTCCCTTTATCTATTTTTAAGAAGCTATGAATAGGAGATCTCAAACTAACAAATGTATCACTCTTGACATATCGTTCCATCAATACCCAATTAGATTTATGGAAGAGTTATTTGAAAGTAAGAAAATTCATTTATTCACTAGACTTTCTTGTGATGGACATAGAGTATGACACTAGAGTCTATGTCATCTTTGGGATGCCATTATAGGGTAGTAGTTAATATGGCTAAAGGAAAGTTTACATTTAGGATGAGCAAGGAGAGACTAGAGTTCCACATTTATAGGATGATAACAAAACCTCTTGCCCATAATGAAGCTCAAAAGACCTTAGTGTGCATGAAGTTCTAAAAAATAATGAAGATGATTTGGGGAAAACATGTTAGGCCTTAGTACTTAAAGGAAAAAACAAGGACTACGCCATTAGAGATAGTACTTTATGTTAAAAAGAAAGTTGAAATCCTTACTTTACTAAAGAAGCACCCAACCTGAAGTTTAAGGCTTTGCCACCTCATCGACGGTATGCACACTTTGAAGATTCAAAGATATATCCTACTAATTCCTTTCCTTCTTTATGTTTTATGTAGGAAGGAAATCAAGCACATCCTAATAGCAATCCAAGATCAGTAAAGAGATTAAAGGGAATTCCAGTTAAAAGATATTCAAAGAAGTGCTTATTAAGAGGCAACATAATTATTATAACCTTTCTTTTCCTTTATTTCACTTTCTTTATTTTTATTTTCTTACTAACATGTATTCTATTTTCTAAATAATTTTTAGAGTATGTTTTATACTTTTACCTCACTAAATTTGCATATAATTAGTAAAGACTTCTTAACCTTAATACCTCATTTGATTGGCCTTATTTGTAACACCCCGTGTTAGGGGTTAAAATATTGAGGAATTTTAGTGCACTTTATACTTTGCATAATTGAGTTTTCACTTATATGTGCATATGCAATTTTGGACACATGTAAATATTTGTAAATGCATTCATTGACATTTCCGGGTATAATCGGTTTTAAACTTTCAATTAAGATGAGAATTGTGGTTTTTAGGTGTCAAAAATTTATTTGGAGATTATTATTATTATTTCGGAGTTTTTGGTAAAATTTAGGAAATTTCTGAAAAATTTAGGATATTGTTTTTCTTTTAGACTAGGGAAATGTTGGAAAATAAACCAATGAAATTGTGACCATTGGCAGCCTTGCATGTTGACATATGGTCTACATGTAAGGGCTACACTTGGTTATATGTAGTTTCTTGGACAAGAGAAGAAGGTTTTCGGTTGTTGTTCACTGAAGTCATCACAAAGCATTTGTAATTGTACTGTATGTTTTCTTCCCCAACCACCGAAGCCTTGTTCATCACTGTTAGTACTGAGACTTTACTGTAGAAGCAAGTAAGTTATGTTAGTTTTCTGGTTGCTTTGTAAACACATTTGATGATGTTTTACTGTTGGAATGAGTTTTGAGCTTGGAAACCGTGTTAAGGGAGATGTAGAAATTTATGGAAAATCAAGGAATATATATGCTCTGTTTCTCACTAGATATGCGTGGCAATTTGAGTGTTTATAGAAATGAATCAAATGAGTCTGATGATCTTTGAATGATTGAAAATGAAAATTATGCTTAAGAAGGGTAGCTTCGGTGGTGTTTAGAAAGAATTAACTGAGAAATTAGTGAAATGAATAGTGCCAAAAATGGAACAAATGTAGAAACTAGAAATTGTGTGAATTAATATACGGATTTTTGATGCGTAAGATTGAGTCTTGGATTTTTGATTTGTTTTATGTTGTTGAGCTGAATGAGCCGAAATGGAAGTAGAAGAAGTGGTTTAAGTGTCATATGTGTTAATTGATGAATATAAAAGTGCAGAAGAATGAAAACACAGTAGTGAGAGAAAGCTTGTGTGAGGTTTCAGCTTTCATGAATTATCATATAAGCTTGCACTTGATTTGCTTAAAGGTTATACTAGGTATAGAAGTCTCAAATATATGATATAGGAGTGAAGGAAAACAATAGAAGATGTATAGAAGTCTCAAATATGTGATGTAGGAATGAAGGAAAATAGTAGAAGATACAAAAAAAATGAAATGAAAATAAAGGAAGTTGGTGGGAGTGCACAGTCATACATGGGCATGCACGGGTGTGCACAAGCACGCACAGGCGTGCATAAGTATTTGGTGGGTTATTTATGAATAACATCCTTTGATCTTTTTGATATAACTTCTTCTCCCGGCATCCAAATGACTTGATTCTTAAACCAGTAGATTCCTAACACATTTTTATACCACTCCACAAAAATTGATAGCCTTCTAAATTAATTTAAAAAAAGATTGATTGTATGAAATTGAGGGAATCTGTTGGAATAGTATGACCTGGAATATTTCACTAAACATACTTCAGTATTTTGATTATAACTTGATCTATAGATTTCTAAATGAGTTAGTTCTTAATTAAGATTAAAATAGAGACATATTTCTACAACTTTCTTGAAGAAGTAAAATTTTAATTGTAACACCCCATTACCCTAGGGTACGCATCGGGACGCCCGTAGGTCATTCCAATACATATCCTAAAATAAGGAAGCGCTACGTGCGATCACTACAGACTCCACATGGCATCACATACATTTAAATAATAAAACCAGTAACTGTAAATTAC
>JANIIA010000004.1:9830554-9854776 GCA_027478495.1 Erythroxylum alaternifolium | reverse complement strand
GTCTCACTTAATTACTTGTTTGTTTAAATTCTGTTTTGAAATGATTGAATGAATGTGGCTTGATTGTTGATTCCGGAAAATGAAGGTTCGATGACTGTGATATAAGATTGAGATATTGAAGTGATACTTGTATGCGAATATGCAGAACTATATGCTTCACAATATGATTGATTGTGAAAGATGCATTTCATACATGAATGTACAATCAGATAATGGCAATTGTGACCAGAGTAGCCACCGAACAGAGCTTAATGCTCAAAGTGTGCAAAAGAGCCTCAAGCTCAAAAAGTGATTAAAAGCCTAAGGCTCACTATGTAAAATGAGCCCATGTATCTCCATCGGATAAGGGACAGTTATCAATGAGCTCGGTATCCAAAAATAGATACGGGACAGTTTAGACACTCGTTCACAACAACGTAATAATTGAAAAAAGAGTCTCATGAGCATTCCATGTGCATCTACTTAACTGTGTTCAATTGATTGAAAATGCAATTTGCCTATGCTTAAGTAAAAATATGATATTGATGTTCAGTACAATTTTGTGAAGTATGTGTTATATGAAATGTTGTGTTGCATGAATTGAGTGAACCATCGATGATGGTTATCTCATTGAGTTCGCAAAACTTACCAAAATTGTAACGTTATCTTTCAGGACCGAGAGACGACTCTAGCTACCAAGAGGCTCTACCAGCCGTGTAGATTGTGATTTGGCAAGAGGATTTATGGCTCAAAGGTCAGTCAACTGGGATTTTTGGACAGATTAGATAGACTTTGTATAATTTCCTCTTTCATATAGTACTTTTGTACTAGGCTTTGATGATATACATGTAGTAAGTGTTGAAAGATACAATGTAGACTTTTGGTTTTGTGAAATGAAATGAGGAAAAAGTTGGTTTTAAAATATTGTGGTTTTCTTATGATGCTTTATAAGTAAGTAATGATATGATGCCTTGTGAAGTGAATATAGCGATCGAACGTAGCCCACCCTTATCGCAGGATATATATCAGAATGACCTATGGGCGTCTCGATATGTACCCTACGATAAGGGGGCGCTACACTATTAGCTACCAAAAAATTTCGTCTCATTAGCTACGTATATAGAATGTCACTAAACATGTTTCGCTACAACAATATAATAGTAGCTAAAAGTATTTTGCTAACAAAACAAAATCGTCAGAAAAACCTATTAGCTACCAAAACCTAACTCGTCACAAAAATTTTTAACCTACATTTACGGACTGTCTCTAAAAACGTTTCCCTACAACAAGAACCTAGTAGCTAAAACTACTCTACTAATAAAATAAAATCGTCACTAAAAACAATTACCTACGAATAGGTTTTAGTCGCTAAAAAGTTTTATCTACGAAGCATAAATGTCGCACATAGCTATGTATAATGTTTTTTATTATCGTCGGTTATACTTTTTAACAACAAATTGTTTGTGTCGAAAACACTTTTTAGCGACGACTTTAGGAAAACGTTGTAGATGTTGTTTTGCTACCAGAATTCAGCGACAATTTGGGCGACGATATGTTTTCGTCGCACATAAGTATTTGCGACAATTTTTTATTCTTTAGCGATGTTAAATTTCGTCGCTAAATGTCTTGTTTGTTGTAGTGACACACTCGACAATCATAGTCTGTCAGGAAATGTATAGAAGAATTTGCCAAGTGAATTAACTACATTTTGATTTTGAGTCAAGCTTGTTGAAGACTTTTCCTAGTTGGTGTGTCTTTGCAGTCTGCACTTGCCGCCCAACATAAATGGAAATAGAAACAATGAGATGGGAAAGCATTGCAACTTATGATGATCAGAGATAGGAACCCCTTTCTAAGAGCAATCCAATGAAACATAATACACGTACATATGTACAATAGTTCTCTGCCCAAGGTGGAAGGAAATACACCCAACGACATAAATATTTAAGCATTAAGCATGGCAATTTAGTTTTAAATTTCGTATTCCAATTAAAAATGAAAATTCGAAGGGGTGTAATAGTCGTAAAATCTTCGATTTACCACAATCGTTTCTAGCACAATTAAAAACTAAAAAAATTAAGTGCACAAATATAAATCAACATCAAAATTTGGTAACGCGGTTCCACACACCTTGCCTACATTTGCAGAGCCCTCACCCAGCTTAATACTTTCACTAATGATAATAGTTTTATACAAGGCTTTATTGAGCCGGCACTACTCAACCCTTGATACTATCACTCGTCCTCACTACCCATAAAAGTATTTCACACCCGATAACACGATCGACTGACGTTAACCTCAACAGAAGATTTTTCTCAACAATCTTTTAACGAAAGAACAATAAACGAATAACTCAAATGATTAAATAACTAAGAACAAAAAAAAATATACTAGAGATAGAAAAGAAGAACAACTTTCTGATTGGTTTAGCTCCACTGACGTAGATATGAAAATTGTCACCACAAATTATGGGCTGATTCATACAAATTACAATACTAACTCACAGTTGCAACAGGAAGATATCAAGCATAACAGACCAAGTAAACAAGCCTTCACATAAAAACTCCAGCAAAACCCACACCACAATTAACCTTAGCAGAAGACACACACAATAAACAGAATAACCTAACTGTGAGCCACACACCAAAAGATCAACACCCAGTTGTGAACAATCTAAGATGTCGCACTCACAAAAAAATCAATTGATAAACGTTGCAGCCCAAGATGGAATCATACCAACATGAAAAAATCAGCACGTTAGTCCTTCCGTGCACTTTTTAATCACCCAAATTGAAAAACCCACATCCCCTGATTTCACACTGATCATTTAACTAACCAAAACAGACAAAGAAGGAGTCACGCACGCATACCGTCTCTAAGTTACTCATGATGTCCTTTTGCCCACATCAACGTGATCCTTACACACATTTATTGAAGATAGAATTCTTTCACACTTAAACCATTATCCAAAAATCCAATTCAAATAAGAAGCATTATTTGGTTACACCTCATCTTAATTTGGATTTTAAGACTTTCATTATCTTAAAGATCCAATTATCAAAAATGTCAAAATTAAATAATGAGATATATAACATATATCTTAACAATCTCCCTCATTTTGACATTTTTGTCACAAATATGAAACTTCCCCTAAATAACATAATTGGACATATAAATATTAAAGTCACAATACTCCCCCTGAATCCAATGCTCCCCCTCAATCCAAGGTCCAAGCATAGACAAAAGCATCCAAAATTCACAAATAACTCAAAATAACCAAATACAACCAAGTACAAAAGTCTTTTTGCCTTTTAGGACAAAGGATGCCAAAAAGAAAAGCTAATTGTCACGGAGATATCTTAAAACTTCCCTCTGAATTAAATAGTCACCAAAAACAATATGATGTCTCCCCTTTGGGACAAAACAATGTCAAAACAAGAATGCCTTTAATGCTATCAATCTCAACAAATAAAGATACATAAAAACCAACAATAGGTGCAACGAAAAAATCATAAGCATGTCAAAATGAAAATTTACCACCAGTTAAAACACTAGCCAACATATCAGTACTCACATTGAAGTCATTCGCATACAACTGATTAAATTTAGAAACCCCAAAATTGCATTCAACTAATCATAATCAAACTTAACTAATCTCATCCTCACATAAACCATATGAACATATATTGCCCAAACTTAAACAACCCACAATATAAAGAGAAACCAGAATAAAACTTGAAAAAATCTAGATGTTAACTCCTTCGAACTTTTTTTTTATTTTTGTAAGAAACAACATCAAATTATACTTCAAAAGTGTAAAGCACACAGTCTCTATGCCCCTCGAAGAAATTCAAACTTGGGGTTACTCCTCGTCATAATATCTCAGTCTAAACAGTTTCTTCAAAAGTAGCAATTAACTGTGAATCTAAACAATTTTGTGTTTTTTCTTCACTACGTCTTTATGCTTGTAATTGACGCTTTCTAACCCAAGTATGTTTTGGTAATATGGATTGTTGCTGCAAATTTAATGGAGAGTGTCTAGATTTTTAATTTTCTTTGAAACATCATTTGCAACAACTTGTAACATTTCTGCCTTATGTCCCCAATAAGCCCACAAAAGTGATATGTAGGTACAAACCTCTAATTTTTCTTTAAGACTTCTCTTTGAACAGATCTGGTTGCACCACTTTTCTCATCATTAGACTTAAAACATTCACTTTTATAGCAAATACATTAAAGGTCTCCTTTAGTTTTACCAATTTCCAACAACTTTTCTAGCTTTTCGGTACCTCCATTTAACATTCTTATTCCCTTTTCCGTACTGACCAGCTTTAATTTCATTTCAACGAGCTCATTTATAGTAAACAACAATTTCTTCTCTAAATCTTGAATGATGTTCTTCATAGAGAGGTTTTTCCTTCTTTAGCTTTTCATTTTCTTGCATGTTTGTACCTATTTTGCATACATTAATTCAAAGCTTCGTAAATATTCTCTTTTTTTGTCATCTGAACCACTATAATCACTATCATAAGCTAAGATTGAGTTTGAGCTGATTCATTTATTTTTTTTCCAGAATTTTCTTATTTACTCACATTTTCGTCATCAGTTACTTCCTTATTGGTTGTTATCAAGCAAGAAACTATACTTTTCCTATATAATGTAACTAATGTAGCACTATTCACAAGTTCTTCTTCACTACCATATTTACTTTTGGATTCATTCTCACTCCAAATGCTCGTATAGGACTTCCCTTTTTTCTTTTTCAAGGTGTTAGCACATTTCGTTTGCACATGCTTGAAGCTTTGACACTCATGACATTTAATTTTCTTCATTTTTCTTTCACTCTTTTGAGTTTTCCTTTGTTATTTGAAATTACTATTTAATGTGCTCCTACTGTTTTACCTAAAATTGAATCTATCCTTCTTCACTTTCTTTAATCACTTACTGAAATTTTTTGTCAATAACTCCATATCCTCATTCTCATCGAATTCATTTTTGTAGTCATTCATGGCTTTACCAATCTTGACTTGCAATGTCAATCCTGTGTTCCTCTCTTATTTTCCGTTTAACAAATTCATTTCAAAATTGATAAGAATTCTAATTACCTTACCCATGACAATTTATTAATATCATGAGCTTCCTCGATTGCCGCAATTTTTGGTACGAACCTTAGAAGCAACGATCTCAATGTCTTCTTAGCCAGTTTCAGTTTAGAGTACTTCTTCTAGAGTTGATGTGCTTGGATTGCTATATCACTCAGTCTCTCATGGAAGTCTCCAATTGTTTAACTTTTTTACATCCTCAACTCTTCAAATCTCATAGCCAACATCTGAAGTTTTAAAGATATCACAGATTCGATCCCTTATCTATAGTTTGTAAAATGTCCCACGCTTCTTTCGTCAATTTACAGACTGATATCATAGCAAAGTGACCTTCATCAATTGCATTGAAAATAGCATGCAAGGCTTGAGAATTTCCAAGTGCTCTCTCTTCTTCATCCCTTTTCCACTCATATGCATCTTTAAACACTGCTTCTCCCTTTTCATCCAGCCATTTAAAACTGAGTTCCACGCTTTTGTTCCTTGAGCCTGAATGAATACTGTCATCTGTGATTTTTACGTAAGATAATTTGAACTATCTAACAACGATAGTCTAATGAATGATGCCCCTTCTTTTATTTCCATTATTACGAAACATGGATCTGCGCTAACTTGATGTACCAAGTTTTGATTAAGTGAACTTGCTCTGATAACAATTGAAAATCTGAAGGGTGTAGTAGTTTCACAAAATCTTTGATTTACCATAGTCGTTTCTAGCAAAATCAAAAACCAGAAAATTAAGCGCACAGATATAAATCAACATCGAAATTTGGTAATGCAATTTAATACACCTTGCCTACGTCTACGGGGCCCTCACCTAGCTTAATACTTTCACTAATGACAATAGTTTTATACAATGCTTTACTGAGCCAACACCACTCAACCCTTAACATGATCCCTCGTCCTCACTACTCGTGAAAGTATTTCACACCCGATAACACCACCGACTCATGTTAACCTCAACAGAGGATTTTTTTCGACAATATTTTAAAGAAAGAACAATAAACAAATAACTCAAGTGATTAAATAACTAAGAACAAAACAGAATAAACTTGAGATAGAAAAGAAGAAAAACTTTCCGTTAGGTTCTACTCCATTGAAATATATCTTAAAATTGTCACCACAAGCTATGGGTTGATTCATACAAATTATATAACTAACTAACAGTCACAACAGAAGACATCAAACATAACAGACCAAGCAAACAAACCTTCACACAAAAAATCTAGCAGAACCCTATACCATGATTAACCTTAGTAGAAGACACACATAATAAGCGGAATGACCCAATTGTGAGCCACACACAAAAGATCAACACCCAGTCGTGAACAATCCAAGATGTCACACCCACAAAGAAATCAATTGACAAACGTTGCACCCAAGATGGAATTATACCAATACGAAAAAATCAGCAAAATTGAAAAACCCACAGCCCCTGAATTCACAGTGATTATGCAACCAACCAAAAAGGACAAAGAAGGAGTCACGCACGCATACCATCTCCAAGTTACTCAGGATGTCCTTCTGCCCACATTAACGTGATACTCACACACCTCTATTGAAGATAGAATTATTTCACACTTAAACCATTATCCAAAAAAACCAATTCAAATAAGAAGTATTATTTGGTTACACCTTACCTTAATTTGGATTTTAAGACTTCCCTTATCTTGAAGATCCAATTATCAAAAATGTCAAAATTAAATAATGAGATATATAACATATATCTTAACAGAAAATTAACAGTTTTGGGTGGGAATTGAACGAATCTCCATTTGAAATCCAAACTTCTATCATACACAAAAAAATATCATTTTATGTATATCAATAAAATGATGATTTTTTGTCTGCGTAAATAGAATTTAAGTTTTTTTTATTTAGCTTGGTGCTACCACCCTATCCCTCCTCCCTTCCATCAACTTCTAACTTAATCCTTGACTTCTTTCTCGATCTTTTTGTTTGAGTTGTCATTTTGCATCTTCTCTATTTAAGTTCTTAATTTCTACTTTCTAATTTATTTTGCCTTTCATTTGTTTAAAGATGATTTTATAAATGATTCTAGTTACCTTTTCTGTATTGTTGATCTTTTCTTTATATTTCTTCGTCATTTTGAACTAGTTGTTTTCATGATAAAGCAGACTATTTTTGGAAAATATTATAATATAGATTTAAACATATTAAGTTCTTTATGGGTTTTATCATTATGTCTTGGTGGAATTTTATGGTGGTTGATTATTTTAAGAAGGAAATTATGGACAAATAATTCATTCAAGAGCAAAAAAAGTTTTCTTTTTCTCATCTTTTGGCTTAAGAAGTTGTTTTGGTTTTTTTTACATTTTTCAAGAATCACAGATTATGGAGCTCAAGTAAGTGGATTCTAGTGTTCACTAATTAAAGGATAGTAGCTTTAAGTACGTGCCAACAATAACTTAAAGATAACTTAGAGTTGGGCTTTTGGGCCTGATCTAACCAAATCTGGCTTTGTCCTATTCGAACCTACCTCGATTTGATCAAGCTTTAAACTATCTAAAATTCGATCGAGTTCAATTTTAGGCCAAATTGCTTGAGTCTAACTAGACATAGACTGAGGTCGAACCCCTTTACCATGTTTATATATAACTTCACTTAATCACTTTTACTACTACAACAATAATAACAACTCAGTAAAAATCCCGTTAAATGTGAGGTCTGGGGAAGTCTAATGTACATAGCCTTATTCCTAACCAGTAGGAAAATTGTTTCTGAATAACCCATAAAAAATACTCAATCACTTTTACTATAAAGCCTATAACTTTAGTTTAAAAATTGATCTCCAACAATATACTAACTTCTTTAAGGTTTCTATATATAACACATGGTTAAAATTCCTCAAAATAATAATATACATATTTCTCTTGTTATTCTCAAATGGAGTCACTTCGATTAAACCTTTTCTTATGTTATCATCATTTTTGTAACTACTTTATGGATCCTCTATTAGCTTGAACAAGCAACTACCTCCAATCACTAGTTAATAAGATTTCTTGCATCAACTAAAATACATCATCTATTACTGTCGACCAACCACTAATCAGATGCCCCTCTTATTTTCACCTAATATGTTTCCTCCATCATGGTCATATAAGATGCAGCATTCATCACTGTCACCCAACATACCACTAGTTAGGTGTCTCTCTAGTTGTTGCCTGATATGTGTCACCCAACTTGCTGCTAGTCACCCAACTCTATGTTTGTCTCTCATCTACTAATATGTGCCAAGTTTGTAGCAAATTTATATTCCAATTTGTAACAATCTTTGTTTATTACCAATCTATTTAAAACAAGAACCCATATATGGAAACTTTTATTACCAATATATGGACTCTATGGCACTCTATAACTTTGTGTTTATTGACAAATGTCCCCACCATATATGTTATGATATATTCAATCAATTTTATTACAATTTTTATTGGATATTTGTCTCTTTTTTTCCATGATATGGATAAACCCGACATTGCCAAACCTACTACTGTTTTATTTTAAGGGACTAATTATGTATAGTAGGTTCAAGAAATATCTAGTTTTTCATAAGGTACTAAGCTATAATATTATTTTTCAAATGATTTTGTTAAACCCACTAAGAAGCAAGAATAAGATCCTAAGGATTTTAAGGAACAGTTAGAAGAATGTGATTATATGAAAAATCAAATTCTCATGTAATTCCATAACACATGTAAGCTAGCAATGAAATGAATCTTTGGTTGTTTTTAAATTGTAAAAGAGGTTTAGGATATGCTTGCCAAACGATATTCCATACTGGATAATCAATTTCATTATTAGAGCAACTGCACCACATAAAACAAGCAGCTAGACAATCTGTATCTAAATTTTTTTCAGGGTTGTAAGCTATTTGGAATCAACTTGTTGTCATATCCAAAATGGACAATCAAAGAGATGTTGAGCTGTATATTCAACAACATGATCACATAAAAGTAATAAAGCTTTTGATGTCCCTTTGTTTTGAATTTGAACCTATTTGTTGATCTCTTTACACTATGATTCATTTTCACAAATGATCATTGTTGAGCTCATATATGAGGAAACCACGTTAGCTACATAAAAATCCCATTTCTCTTTTGACAATGTCATGCTATAGAATTTATAAGATCTACAAGTTTCCATCCTCTTAGGAAAGGGAACTGTAATTATTGCAAAGAACCTAAACGTTGGATATTTGAATTTCTAATCAAGCCATTAAGAAAGGGTCATAAACAAAATCATGGTTATCAACAATGTAAGCCTTCTTCTTTGACCATTATATTCATTAAGGATTCCATTAAGTCTTCTAAGTCCAACCTTGTTGCTCTTATTTATCAAATTAACATTGATGCTCTTAAACATTTCTTCATAATCTAGTAATTTTATAACATTAGCCTTGCTTGTTACACTAGGTATAACTTCTTCTTGGTATCTTAAATATGGTTGCTACAATTATATGAGTTATGCACCTTCATTGTTCAAAAATAAACACTCAATTTTCCATATACCCATTATACATACTGTTGATAATTCCCCCATAACTGTTGTTCATGTTATTACTATGTGTACATCTAATCTTGCATTACTAAATACCTTCTTAGTTTAAATTTTCACTTAATATGATATCTATTATCCAATTAAATGATTTTGGTCTTGATGTTCATTTTTCATGTCATGGTTATCAAGTACAGAATGCAAAGATGTGACATATCCTTGAGATAGTGTATAAGGAGGGATGATTTTTGAACTTACATCATTTTATTTACCCATGAGCAAATCTAGTTATGGTGTTATTATTATATTTGTAACTTGGTATTACCATCGTGGTTTTTCTTGTTTTTAGTATTTGAATTCTATAATTTCCAGTGGATTAAACAAGAATATGTTAATTATTTATCTTGCCAATTAGCTAAACATCTTGATTTACCTTTTAATAATAGCAATTATTTGTCATCTACCCTTTTTGATTTAATCCACTCTGATAATCTGGTCCTTCTCCTGTTTCTACTATAAGAGGTTTAAAATATTTTGTAATCTTTTTTATGACTTTTCTCATTATAAATGAATTTATTTTATACATAAAAAGGCTGATTTGTAGGACATATATGCTCATGTTGCTTAAATGGCCAAATTTTTTAAAATAATCGAAGTCTTTTAAATAGATAATGTTATGAAATATAAGGATAATTCATTCCTTACTCACTTGTCCTAATATTGTATGATGTTTCATCCCTCTTATCCAATTACATCTAATAAAATGGGAAAGTTGAAAGGAAACACATACACATCCTTGATATAATAAAGACCTCATTTATTTCTTCCTCTTATCTTGGGAATTTTTAAGCAGAAGTAGTTATTACTACTATTTATACTACTAATCTTGCTTCCTTTATTATCATAGGTAATCAATCTCCCTATGAACGTCTTTTTCATCATACCACTAAATATAATATTCATTGATCCTAATTCTTCCTGTTTTGTGTTTCTTCATACATATAAATGTTTCAAATTAGAACCCAAGACCATTCATATATTTTAGGGTGTCTTATTAACTATGAAGAATATAGATGTTGGGATCGTATCTTTAGATGCCTTCAAATCTCTGACATGACACGTTCCAAGAACATAAATATTCTCATCTTTATCTTCCTTTCAAGTCTCACCCTCTACCTCTTTCTTTATTGATCCCTCCATTAACTTATTTTTTGATGCTATTGAGTCACCAACCTTGTCTTTATCTCTCTTAGTTGCAAGTTTTGAAGAATAAAAGGATTTGATTTCTAATAAACCATTCCAATCATCATAACCTATCATGACCATTAAATTCCCTTCTTATTTAGGATATTATGTTGCAAGTCTCCCTCATTTTAAACATCATTATATTAATCTAGCCATCCTTACCTCTACAAGCCTAAGAGCTATAAAGTAACCAGTGCTAATTCTTTGTGGCAATAAGTCATGAAACAAGAATCATAGGACTTAGGGAAAACTCAGACTTAGGATCTAGTTCCACTTCCTCCAAGTAATAATTTAGCAGGCTATAAATGGTTTTATAAGGTCAAAACAAAGGTGGAAGGTATTATAGAATGTTAGATCAACTTTTTGCCAAAGGATTCATTCAAAAGTATGAAATTAACTATGAGGAGACTTTTACTCCTACCATCTATCCCAATACAATCTGTAGGCTCATAGTTGTTTTTTCCATCAAAAAAGGCCAACTGCTTCAAATGGATATTAAAAATGTATCACTTAATGGTGACCTTTTTGAGGAAGTATATATGTAGCCACCTCAAGGTATGATCATCTTCCATTACTGCCTATCACCTTAAAAAAGATTTGTATGATCACAAATAAACCATTTAAACTTGGTTTCTTAAATTTAGCTTAATTGCTTTAATAGGTTGGATTTATTTCTAGCCTACATGAAAACACCTGGTTTATTCAATGCACAAATAGAGGTTATCTGCTCTTGTTATTATATGTAGATGATATGATCATTACTAGTATTGACCTGGGTAGCATTACATAGTTGAAACAATACCTCAATCAACATTTTGAGATGAAAGATCTAAGACATATAACCTGCTTCCTTTATATGTCCTTTATGATGATTTAGACTACCATCTCTCTTAAACGAATTATGTTACTAATCTCTCTCGTGTAGCTATAAGTGATAGTGAAATTGCTCCTTCTTATATTGAGAGTGAAGTTTATATCACACCAACAAATAGCAAACCTTTGGATGATCCTATATTGTATCAATAACTAGTGGGAGAGTTTGTTATATCTTATCATTACTTGTATTGACACAAACTATGTAGTTCTCATTATAAGTTTGTTTATGATTGCTCCTCGAACTAATTAATATTCTTAATTGCTACGTACTTTATGATATATTAAAAGTACCCTATTTCATAGTATCGAACTGTTATCATCCAATTTTTCAAAGCTCTACACATGCTCTAATACTGATTAGGTTGGAGATTCTATTGATCGACATTAACAAATAGCTTTTGTTTCTGTCTTAGTGATTCTCTTATTATATAAAGAAGTAAGAAACAAACAATTATAGCTCGTTCTAGTACTAAAGCTGAATATTGAGCCCTTACTAACACTACTTTTAAACTCATATGGTTACATTGGCTATTTTAGGTTATAAGAATTGAACATTCATCACCTACTACTATTTATTGTGATAATTATGGTGCCATTCAATTACTCATAAATGATGTGAAGAAAGAAGTAATCTTTTTTTTCTTATTTTGCACAACAAATGCCTTTGAATATATACACAGTTCCTAACTTAATTTAGGTAACTAAAATATTTCCTATTTACAGCAACATCCCCTATTTACAGCAATTTCCTAAAGTCAATATCCATAATATCCTCTTGTTTCCCATTTTATGACTAGGAAATCATTACTCTGATTTTCATCACTCCCCCTCAAGCTGGTAGGTGCATAGATGTCTTGTATTCCCAGCTTCCTTATAACATCTTGAAATTGTACATTTGCCAACCCCTTATTCAATACATCTACCATCTGTTTGGCAGTGGGATTGTATGGGGTGCAAATAAGCCCACTTTCTAATTTTTCTTTAATGAAGTGCCTACCAATCTCAATGTGTTTAGTTCTATCATGTTGTACCGAGTTGTGAGCAATACTAATAGCCAACTTATTATCACAGTAGAGCTTTATAAGTTCTTGCCACCTAACTTTCAAATAGTTCAGGATGAAATGAATCCACAAGAGCTCACATATATCGTGAGCCAGAGCTCTAAACTCTACCTTAGCACTTGATCTAGCCATAACTAATTGCTTCTTACTTCTCTAAGTGATAAAATTACCCAAAAATATAATGCAGTACCCAGTGGTTGACCTTCTATCAATGCTTGAACCTGCCCAATCTGCATTTATATAAGCTTCAACTATTTTATTGTCATTTTTTTTAAACATAATCCCTCTGTTAGGGGTAGTTTTAAGGTACCTTAATACCCTATACACTACTTGAAGATGGACATTTTTAGGGTCATGCATGAACTGAGTAATTACACTTACTGCATATGCTATGTCAGGCCTAGTATATGACAAATAAATTAGTCTTCCCACTAGTCTTTGATACCTCCCCCTGTCAACAAGTTCATCATCTTTAGCTTCACTTATTCTATGATTCTGTTTTATAGGTGTATCAATCGGTTTGCACCCCATCATTCCAGTTTCTTCTAGAAGATTCAGAATATACTTTCATTAGGATTGAAAAATTCCCTCTTTCGAACGAGCTACTTCTATGCCTAGAAAATATTTTAACTTCTCCAAATCTTTGATTTCAAACTTTTAGGCAAGTTTAAGTTTAAGGTGTTTCATCTCTTTAAGATCATTACCTGTGACTATAATGTCATCCACATAAACAATGAAGGTTGTCACTTTGTTTTCTACAACAAATTTAGTAAATAGAGCGTGATCTCCTTGATTTTGCTTATACTTCATTTCTAGCATAGTCTTTGTGAATCTCCCAAATCATGCTTAAGGAGAATGTTTAACCCCATACAAGGCTTTCTTTAATTTGCATACTCTATTCCCAAACTTATTATTCAAATCTAGGAGGGGCTGTCATGTACACTTCTTCATTTAGATTACCATGTAAAAAGGCATTCTTTACATCACATTGCTACACAGTCCAATCAAAATTAGCTGCCAAGGATAACAGTATACGTGTTTTATTTATTTTTTCTATTTGGGCAAATTTTCAAGATAATCAACCCCATAAGTTTTGAGTATACCCCTTAGCTACTAGTGTTGCTTTATATCTTTCCAATGAACCATCTGTTTTATATTTAATTGTGAATACCCATTTACATCCTACTGGTTTTTTTTTCCTTTTGGTGAATCCACTATTTCCTATGTTTGATTCTTAATTAATAAATTCATCTAATCATCTATGGCATTTTTCCAATTCCTATCCCTAAGTGCCTCATCAAGTGTTTGTGGTGTGGAACTTGAATTTATTGTAGGAAAACATTTATGGCTTGGAGAACATTTGTCAAATGAAGTGTAGTGTGAAATAGGGTATTTAGTACATGTTCGTGTAAGGACATACAAATCATCAAGTTCATGGTTTTGTATTTCAGTACCTGATTTCGGGTTAGATCCTTGAGCCTGCTTTGGTAAGGTTTGGATAGTATCCCTTAGTGAGTAGACTAAGAGAGGCTTATTAAGGATAGGTGCAGTATTTTTTGTTGTATCTGGCTGGGCACTTTCTGCCTTATTTTGGTCAGATTGGTTGGGTGGTGTAGAGACAGTAGTAGCTGACTCAGTCTGTGTATTTGGGAAAGATCAATCAAGTAAGAAGTTAGTCTCCCTATAATTATTTTCCACAAAATTCCCCATCTCCCCCTGAAGATAAGTATTAGGGAAAAAAGATTGACTCTCAACAAATGACACGTCTTTGGAAATGAAGAATTTATGTGAGGGAGGATGAAAACATTTATACCCTTTTAGTGCAGGAGAGTAGCCAACAAAGATGCACTTCAAGGCTCGTGGCTCAAGTTTTCCCTTATTATGAGCATGAATATGAACAAAACTAACACATCCAAACACCCTTGGAGTTAGAGTATTTATATTAAAGTTGGGGAAGAAATTATGGAGCATTTCTACTAGTGTTTTGAACTCTAAAGTTAGCGAAGCCAATTTGTTTATCAAATGAACTCCAGTTAAAACAGTCTCTCCCTAATAATGGTTAGGGACGTTCATTTGATATAATAATGCTATAGTGACTTCAAGTAAATGTCTATTCTTACGCTCAGTCACCCCATTTTGTTGAGTTGTATCAACACAAGAGGAAAAATGAATAATGCCTTAATGTTGAAAGAAAGAAGATAAGGTTTGATTAAAGTATTCCCAGGCATTATCACTCCTAACCCATTTTATGCTCACCCCAAACTGGTTTTTTATCATATGAAAGAAATTAAGAAAAATCTCGCTAATCTTCGATTTGTTTTTCATGAGAAAGACCCACATGACCCTTGTGCAATCATCAATAAAGGTAACAAACCATTTAGCTCCTGACACATTAGGTATCCTTGAAGGTTCCCATATATCATAATGAATCAAAGTAAAAGGAAATTCAGATTTATTAGTGCTAAAAGGAAAGGAAGTATGACAGTGTTTGGCAAACTCACACACATCACAATGGAAGTTGTTAGGATCATTGTTTTTAAACAAATTAGGAAACATAGTTCTCAATAAACTAAAAAACAGATGACCTAAATGATAATGGTGAAGCCAAATATGGTTAAGAGTATTTTCGATCATGAAAGTCAAGGAGGGATGTGAGGTTTTTTCTCTACTATTGGATTCCAGAAAGTAGATTCCATCCTTTTCCTTAGCATGCCCAATCATCTTCCCCATTTTCCGATCCTGAAATATACAATAATTAGGATCAAAGATGGCAAAGCAATTCAAGTCTCTAGTAAATCTTTTAATGGAAAAAATATTGGCAGAAAGTTTGGGAACATGTAGTACTCTTTTCAAGAGAATATTATGGGACAAAGGAATGGTTCCTTGACCTGCAATAGTAGTAAGAGAGCCCTCTGCAACTTTAACTTTTCTGTTACTAGGACAGGGGTTATAAGAAATAAAAGAATGATGAGAGGTAGTCATATGGTCTGTAACACCTGAATCTATGACCAAGAATCCCTAGGAGACACTAATGAGGCATTAAAAGCATGAGAATTAGAAAATTCACCTGATTGGGCTAATGAACATGATGCACCAGCACCCTCCAAGGAATTCAGAATGCTCTTTAGGCACTCAATCTCTTCTTTGTTAAGTCCTTTTGGTTCTAATCTACCTTGATCAGAATCTCCAGAGTTTGTAGGTTCAGTGAAGTGGGCTTTGACCTGTCCATCCTTGTTTGCCCCTTCTTTCTGTACTTTCTGTGGCTTCCTATGTAACTTCCAACAGGTCTCTCTAGATGACGAGGGTTCTTACAAAAATTGCACCATACAGCTTCTTTATTTTGAGGATTTTGTTGGTGGTGGTTAAGGGCTTCTTTGTTGGTTTTCATAGACATAAATGTTAAGCTGTTAGCAGATTTGGATTCCAACATCACAATTCTCCGGCTCTCTTCTGCTCGGATGAGTGAAAAGGCCTCATTCAAATACGGCAAAGGATCTTTACTAAGTATTTGAACCCAAAGTTGGTCAAATTCAACATTAAGACCTGCTAAGAATTCAAAAACTCTTTCCCTTTCTACAAACTTTTGTAATTTGACACTGTCATCACTGTACTGCATTTTAAAATTTTGATAATGATCCAACTTAAGCCAAAGACTCTTCGTTAAACTGTAATATTTAGTGACAGAGTGCATACCTTGCCTAATAGATGAGATTATGGTCTTATTCTCATAAATTAAAGAGGCATCATTTACTTTAGAATAAGATTAAGTTACAACATCCCATATCTCCTTAGCAGATGAGAGGAACATGTAAGCACCTCTAATGTCTGGTTCCATAAAGTTCCAAAACCATGACATGATTAAGGAATCCTCTACACCCCAAGCCTCAAACTTGGGATCTGAAACAGCAGGAGCAGGTCCTAATGGGAGAAAGCTTTCCTTTGCCCTTAAGGAAAGTCTTAACCATTTGTGACCAGTGGAGGTAGTTTTTACCATTGAGTTGGTAAGATGAAAACAAGGTTTGCAATTCACCAATATGGGTAGGGGTGTGCATATTGGGATTACCAACAGAGGAGACTTCAAAGGAGGAAGAGACCTCCACATTGGGGTTTTTATTGGTAATAGATTTAGCCATTTGTTTTCCAGAAGGCACTATTGGCAATGAAAGCCAAGTAAGAAGGCACCAGGAGTTACAGCGTCTAGGCTCTGATACCATAAAGAAAGAAGTAATCTTTTTTCTTAATTTGCACAACAAGTGCCTTTGAATATATACACAAGTCTTAGCTTAATTTAGGTAACTAAAATATTTCTTATTTACAATAATATCCCCTATTTACAGCAATTTCCTAAAGTAAATATCCATGATATCCTCTTGTTTCCTATTTTATGATTAGGAAATAATTTCTCTTAAATCACCATTTTGATTTTCATGATGATGTATTTAATGAGTGCACAAAATATGTTGAGAATGAACTTTATTCATCATCATATCTAGTAAGCAACCATCTCTCTTATCTTTGTATCATTTCATAACTAGAAAGCTAGCATCTTCACCAAAACTCAACTAGTAACTCGATTTAATGTATTATATAACAAACTCAAGCTAACATTACTTACACCATCTTAAGTTTGAGGAGGTGTTAATTAATTATAATATTAAGATTGATTTCATAATATTGATAAATATTATGTAAAATATTTAGATAGTTAAGAGCAATTATTTATAAATTTACTTTTAGTTATTTCATTTATTCTTATACTTATAACTTTGTGTATAGAGCTTTCTTATACACATTAGATATAGAATAATGATATATAAATTTCTCTTGTTATTCTCGCAAGTTCTATTTAGATTCCTTAAAAGTATAGAAGATAAAAGTCTAGTTTCATCAACAATTAAACCTTTTTTATATGTTTTCTGAACATGATATAGTGATCTATGAAATTATTAAATTATGTGCCACCATGCCTCTAAACTTCTATTTGGAACAAACTTGGAGGCATTAGCATAGTAGCCTATATGTTTGACAAGATTACAAAGATGCAATGTATTAAGCATCTCAACCTTCCTCTAGTGTTAAGTTTTTAACTGTAATTACAATACCATCACTTAATACACCTTTGAAAAGTTTAACAAGTTTTAAAATGGCAATAGTCAGGTTAGGCTAAGTTTGTCGTTGACTTGACCTAGCCCAACCTTATAATATGTAAACCGAAATTGATTTAAAATCTAATTAAATTTGATTCGTGTGATCTAAACTTGAATTTAAGTTTGTTTGAACCATTAACTTTGGATCGGGTTGGGTCCAACCATTTCAACCATCCCTAAGCAGGCTCAAAGTTATTTATAACATCATTCTAGACCATTAACTCAATCATACATGCAAACTACTAATATACATATAGAAGAAGTTACATAACTTGATCGGATAATGCAGTCAAGAAACAAATAAGATATGACCAGATGTTAGAATTAAAAAATTGACCTCACTGGTTAAGGATATCTCTGAAGCATTTAAGAATTTACCTTAGGAAGGTAATTGAGGCTTAAACTAGGTAAGATTAAGGAGTTCATAATCACCCATAAGCGTAGGATAATAATGAACCTCATGCAAAGCGTGTCAATAGTTTATTACATTTGCATCACTGACAAATAAACCGATTCCAGTGCATAGAGTAATATCCATTGAAATTTTTAATCTTGTTAAACCGAGTATATATATTTAAGAAACTAATAGCTCAAGTTGAGTATCCAATTCTTGAAAAATAAGCACCAATCAAGAATTTGTGAGATATTTACAAAGAGAAGGGCAAGCTTTTATAGGATAGACACCAGAATTTAGGGGGCCATATATTTCTTATATATACATATAATATAAGAATGATTTCTTTTTTTTATGTATGTGTAATTATAGGCAGTCTTGTATGGGTTTGTAGTAATAATAAAAATTTATAAAGGAAGGAGGTGCAGTAACTCCATTTTTCATAGTGCAATGGCAATTAAAGATTAATTGTAAGAGTTTTTTGGGTGTTCTCAATTAGATGAAATCTCTTTAGTTTTTATCTTGTTATTACCGAGAATTAATTTTCTTGAGTATAAATTTTAAGATTGTCTCTAGTGAAGCTATGAAAGAAAAATTTGTATTAACCATTATTTTTGATATAGTGGAAGATTCAACTAGCTTGCGCCCGTGGTTTTTACTCCTCACACCAGGGAGGTTTTCATGTTAAAAAATTGGTTATTGATTATTGCAATGAGTGATTTTCTCTTTTATTTATGTGAGAATATAATTGATCCCTTCCTCCTATTTAATATTTGGGAAATTTAATTTAGTTATTTTTGTTGCAATATTAGCTTTTTGTGTGCTTTTTATAATAGAGTGGTATCAAAGTTATTGGTTCAATTATTTTGTGGAACCATGGAGGAAAATTTTCAACAGATGGTTAGTCTAACAGGAACCAACTACCACTTGTGGAAGAACAAGATGAAGGATCTTCTACTTATGATGAAGTTGTATTTACTGGTGTTTTCAAATCAAAAACCTAAAGGTAAAAATTATAAGGAATGGGAGTTTGAGAACGAGCAAATGTGTGGGTTTATTTAAAATTTTGTTGAGGACAGTATATAAAACCATATTTGAAGTTAGACAATTGCAAAGATCTTTTGGAACAAGTTAGAGTAGTTATATGCTTTAAGGACCAGCAACAATAAACTGTTCTATTTGACAAGACTAATGCAGTTGAAATACCAGGAGGGTACATCAATAGTGAATCACTTGAATGATTTTCAAGGGATTGTGTATTAGTTTTGTATAGGTGTCAAATTTAACAATAAGCTAATTGCTCTTATGGTTCTTGCTTTATTACTGGACTCATAGAAGACTTTGAAGATGCCCTAGACTAATTCTCTAAATGGTGTTATAATGACAGAATCCATTAAAAGTGGTGTTCTGAATAAAAAATGAGACAATGGTCATAGGATACTTTATCTTCTCAGATAGAGGTTTTGGTTATAACATCCAAAAGGAAAAGTCAAACTAAGGGTTCAAAGAGTATAGATAAAATCAAGTGAAAATCTAACAAATTTACCAAGGTTGAATGTCATTACTATCATAAAAATTAGAAGAACTAAAGCAAGGAAGATAGATTTCAGCAATGATGATGATCGAATATTTACCACCACTTAGCCATTCCTGATCATATATGAAGATAATATTGTCAACTTAGTTGTTCAAGAGACCAATTGGGTTATTGATAGTGGTGTTTTGATCCATGCTACATCTTATAGAGATTTCTTCACATCTTACACACCAGGTGATTATAGAGTTGTGAAGATGGGGAATGATGGTTCAACAAAAGTTATAGGAATTAGAGATGTTTGCTTGGAGACTTCTTGTAGTACATAATTAATTTTGAGAGATTCTAAACATGTCATAAATATTTAATTAAATTTCATTTCTACAGGCAAGCTCAATAATGAGAGATTTTGCAACACCTTAAACAATGGCCAATTGAAACTTGTAAAAGATTCTTTAATCTCGTAAAACTCATTCACAAGAAAGGTATGTCATTGCTAGTCAAAAAGAAGGTGATATTTGGGATAGATAGTGTGCATTTGAGAAAGTGATCTCACTATTTAGTAGGGAAGCAATATATAGTTTCTTTCAAAGATTCCTCTTCTTCTAGAAAGAAAAATATGCTATATTTAGTGCACTTTGATGTTTATGGTCTAACGAAGACGAGATCACTTGGTGGTGCTCAGTATGTTATGATTTTTGTTGATGATCACTTTAAGAGGATTTGACCTACATCTTGAAGACAAATGATCAAAGCTTAGTGTATTCAAGCAATTTTAGGCCTCAGTTGAGAGAGACTGAGAAGAAGTTGAAATGAATTTCTACAAATAATGATGGAGAGTATTGTGGTTTGTTTTACAAGTGTCAAATGACACCTCCTAAGACACCTCGGTTGAATAGAGTTGCTGAGAGGACAAACAGAACACTAATGGAGAGGGTGAGATGTTTGAAGTCATATGTGAAATTACCTAAGTCTTTTTAGGGTGAAGCTTTGAGTATAATTGCACATGTGTTAGATCACTCTCCACGTATTGATTTAGGGTTGGATGTTTTAAAATGATTTTGGATAGAAAAAGATGTTTTCTATGATCATATGTAGGTCTTTAGGTGTAAGGCATTCATGCACATTCCAAAGCATGAGAGATCTAAACTTGATGTCAAGACACAACAGTGTGTGTTTATTCAGTATGGCTAAGCTCATCATAGTTACAAGTTTTATAATCCAGTTTAGAAATAGCTTATAAGGAGCATTGATGTTATGTTTATAAGTATCAGACTATTGAAAACATTAATAAAGTTAAGAAGACCAATTTTAGGCTCGATAATGATTTAACAAACTATGATGCAGTGCCTCCAATAGTAATGCAAGCTTGGGGATAATGTTCAAGATGAATAGTAGGGTATAAGTGATGGACGTGCTCCCCTACAGATTGATGATGACAACAATGGTGTTTATGATCAACGACCATTACCATAGTTAGTCTAGTTCTAGTCAGGAGATTTATGAGGGTAAAACAACCATCTGCTAGCTATTTTTGAGATCATTATTTGTTGTTAATTGATAGAAGAGAACCTAACAGCTTCCAGGAAGCAATGGAAGATGAACACAAAGAGAAATGGATTAAAACCATAAAAGATGAGATGAAATCCTTACATAAGAACAAGACTTGTAAGTTAGGGGAACCACCCTAAAGGTAAGAGAGCATTGGATAACATATGGGTGCTTTAGGATAAACATGAAGGGAACAACCCATATCCACAATATAAGGCTAGATTGGTTGTTAAAGGTTTTATTCAAAGAAACATAGTCGACATTAATGAGATCTTGAGCATATGGATGTTAAGATGACCTTTCTTCATAGTTACATAGAGGAAGAGATATACATGGGGCAACTAGAGGGCTTTAAACATATTAATAAGAGATATCATAGGATAAGAGGTGTTAGGGATGAAGTTATTACAATTTGAGAAGGTTAACACTGATGACATTGGTGCATATATGCTAATGTCTCTATTGAAGGATAAACTTGAGGTTTTTAATTCAATCATTAGGATGGTGAACCCTTTTATATAAGCATAAGAGGGAGATCATAAGTCCATTAGAGTCAATAAAATTGTTGAACAATAATTAGTATTATTAATTTTTTATAAATTCGTATTATTATAAATACATAAAATAATTATTTTAAATAAATAATTACAAACACTAAATCAAATAAATATTATTTCATAATTGTAAATTAGTATAACATATTAATTATCTTATTTATTAGTATAATTCATATAATTAAATAGAGATTTTAATAAAAACTCTGTCTATTATCATTTTAAACTAATTAATATAGTATTAATTATTAATATAATAAACTTATATTACACATTCATTTTACAATTTTTATGTAAATATAAAATTAATAAAATGATAAAAGATTTTACAACTTTATTTATTAAGAGTAAAAATCCATTATAATAATTATTTATTATTTATAAAGATATGAATATAAATAAAAATGATTAATTAAGTATTTTATTTATTAATATTATTATATAATAAATAAAATTTTAATTAAAAACTTAATATGCTATCAATATCATAATACGCTAATAAATACATTATTATAATTTAATAAACTTTTAATTTTAATAAGATAAACTAATATATAATATTAGTATTTTTAATATAAGTAAAGGTATGTGATTATGATAAATCAATAGATTGATAAGTTTGACGCATATTAGCTATGTTTGTTAATTTTCAATTACTTCAAAGTAAAATGACTATTTATGCTACCTCTCAAAAATGTCATATTAACGAAAATTAAAAGTAAAATCAACGATAATTAATCTCAAATTTATTATTTTAGATTTATATAAGGACTGACCTTAGTGTGGAAGCGATGCATCGATTTCCCGCTTTCTAGTCCACATATTACGAACACCGGATGTATAGTGGCTACTAGAGTCATCATTAAGTCACATCCCAAACTCTAAGCGTTTTGATAGTTTGCTTCACATGAGAGAGCATGGTGGAGAAAACTTTTCTCTGTATTTTCTTTGCTTTTGGGATTACCTTGAATGATCCATTTTTTACCCTTTAATCCTCTGTTAGGACAAATAATTGTTACGGGAGTTATAAGAAATAGTAGTTATATTTTGTAAACTGCCAACAACTCCCACTAGGCCACATAAGCCTCGAGTTACATCTTCTCTCTAAAATTTCACGTGTCATACTAAGAACGGGGCGTGCGACTATTAAAGAACCAATAGTGTTATATTAAGTCACCATCTAACACTTTCACATATTCATGATATCCTAAATCATCCAAAACATCACTGAACACATACATTGTCCCTTTATGCTCATAGATATCATATGATTATACACCAAGTATAATCGCCCAGGCTGATATGGTGATGAAGGAAAAGATTCTTCCTTAGACACTCATAATAATCCATCTTAGCTTAACTACTTTCTTAATGTGATCCGCTGGACTGTATACATCTTAGCCCTTGGAAAAAAAACACACTAAAGTAGCAGCACCAAACCTTAACTTCATATCATAGTTCTAAGTCGAAGGAGTTTATTCGATTAGACATTAAAGTCTTTAGGATCACACAGTGACAGAGAAAAGGGATTTAACTATCACTCCATAAGAAGGTCGTTATATAGCACACACAGTATAAAATGTGTGTTATAGCATAGCTCACACTAAGCTGGGAATGTCACTCTTCTATGCCATGCAAATCATGAATCTAGTTTTACTTTAAAAACTAATCCGAGCCATTAGATTAACATACCTAATGCTAATCTTAACACTCGAGATTGGCTTTAAGGCTTCAATGTGAAATCTGAATTTTTCACATCCGACTCATCAAAGTCTCATCTTAGACTTACTAAGGCGACTATTCAAAAAAATTATCATGCATACTACACAAGTATGAAGATAACACAATATTACATATATTTAATATTACTATTGTGAAGTCTCATCCTACGCACTACTCAAGCGTTAGGGCAATTACCTGTGTGATAAGGTCAATCAGAAGCCTGATGACATTACAATGTGCCTTATCATGTAATTGCGTACCAATGAACATCTGAGAAAAACTTTTATTAAACAAATGATCGTTACAATTAAAACAAGTCCATTATATAACAAGATACAACTCAATGAAAAACTAAACCCTACGCAAACCTAAACTTATCACATGAGTCTTGAACAGGTTTAGTTAAGGGATCAGCTACCATCTTGCTAGTAGGAATATACTTTATAGCAACCTCTTTATTTTTATGGAGTCTCTTACAAAATGATAACACCTTTTGATATGCTTGGATTTTCTATGAAACTTCGAATCTTTAGCAAACTGTATGG
>JANIIA010000004.1:9819663-9830454 GCA_027478495.1 Erythroxylum alaternifolium | reverse complement strand
GTGTGATCCTATTTATAGAATTTTATGCAACTTTTATTATTCATGCATATGATTTTTTTTAATCCCTATATAAAAAATATGAAATTGTTAGCATACTTTAATTCAAATACATGAACAATTTACAGGTAAACTTGGGCCTTTCATTAAATCAAAGAATCAATGCAAAACAATAGTTTTAAGGTTCAGTATAAAATATAAGAAATCATTCTCGTAAATCAGAAAGAAAAGTTGTCTTTGTAAAAAAAAAAAAAAGTCTCCTAGTTGTTTCTTGATAAGTCTTAAGTCTAATTTTCTTATTAAATAAGATACGATTACTTCTGAAAAGTACATCAGTCTAATGCAACGAGATGGATCTTCAAGTTACCTTGACCATAATATAAGAAAAAAGTTTAATCTTTAATAACTAACATTTCGAGTACAAGCCTTGTTTTGATTATCATCCTCTGGTTTAGTTAAGCACAAAGGAGAGGTTTACTTTGCATCAGGTTTGACAACTATTACTCTCGTAATACAAGATTTGTATTCAAGTTTTGACTGAAGCAGAAGAATTCAAAAATCTTCCAATGTTTATCTACAGAGTAATTGAACGTTAAACAGTATCTTTATCTTGATTATGTGCTTATGAAGAGTACCTATACAGAATCAACTTTCACATTTATGGCTAAAGGAAAAAGAACTTAAAAATTATATTAAAATTACAAAATTGAAAATAATTTTGAAAGTTAAATGAGAGAAAATCATAATGAGAATGTAATTTTAATTTTTAGTTATTGTTAAAGTTGATATTTGAATTTTTGAAATATAAAACAACATATTTTTATTTTATCATATGCATAATAAGCAAGTGAGTACATTTCAAGTCAACAACTATTATCATAATAATCCCATTAGCATACGAAAAAGGAACATGTGCAGCATCAGTTTTCAGATTTGCTATTCTTAATTGTTACAAAGATTTTCCTAGAAACCAAACTTATTCCAAAATTAAACCTACTCTTTTGTATGACAATCTTGCTTAAACTTAAATTTATTTAAGCAAGACTCAATCTTCCCTATGTGATCATTGGCTAATGAAACTTATTCTCGAATACTTCACGACTCTCAAAGTGTTTAACTCACACTTTTGTAAGAATACTATGAAAACAATAAGTATTCAAAAGCAAGAAAAAAGCACACAAGAGATACGACAAAAGCTAGCCTTTATTACTTCTCCTAAAGTATACAAAGAAATATTCTCTCTCAATGTGTTCTCCCCACACATGTGTTCAGGAGCAAGGCTCAAATAATCTATTTATAGGCACCTCTTACTTTACAATTCAGAATCCTAATTGAACTAAACTAATTAGATTACATCTTATTCTTATCAAATTACATCACACTAACTAATATGATAACCCCCCTGACTCTATTTGATAGGATTTTGCTACATCCCAATTAATAAGATAAAAAATTAAGATATATCCATATCCATACAGATCTCCATTATCTTCATAATATATTCTCCTATTTTTATCTTTTAGAGCTTATGTATATTCTCTATGATATTATCTGTCACATTATCCAAGATCTTTTTATGATCTCTATCTATTGATGATGAGTTGTCCAAGCTCAAAACCTTTCATAACATAGTGATTTGGTCCAATACTTATGTATGTTAAGTCCATTAGTCATAGTCCGTCTATTTGAGCATACATTAAGTCCTTATAACTCTCACATTTCTCCCTCATGCATGTAATCCTGCTAATCTTCAACGTAAGGACCATCTCAATTTATCTTTTGATTTCACATTTGAAACTTGTATCTGGTTGAAGATTTTCGTCAATGTGTACCAATGCATGCCAACACTCACCAACTCTCGAGCTTCCATTGACAATGCCCATTTTCCTTGTGTACTAGCAATTCTTTACCTTCTTTTGTCAATTCGAGTGTCAAGCATTGGCCAAGACTCGTCAATACTTTCACAATTCCATAATTTAGACCAAGAGTTCTAATAAACCAACCCCATTAAAAGAAGTCGACATCCTCGTCAAAATAATCTGTAAGCACTCCTTTAAATGTGGTTCCTTTGAATACTCCTTAGTTATTGACATATCTCTAATGTACCATTTTTCCTCTCTATTGGGTTTGTCCTTATTTTTGTTTGGACATAGGCCCATTATGCCTAACATAGCATAATTGTTGAGGTAGACTTCTTTTATCGAGTCTTTACCTCTTTCCCTTTAATTCTTCACGACCATGAAATTCATTTGCTCCTCACCTATCTTCCATTTTAAACATTCACGAACAAAGTGCAGCCTCATAAATGAAACAAGCAATATCCCATTTTGTTACTTTCTTTGACTTACATTGAGAAGATTCACATACCTTCTCCTTGCCTTTCTCTGAGCCATCATGTGTTCCATCATTCTTTTTGTCCTCATTGCTAGTTCGAATTGGTGGTGATTTGGAGATCCAACAAGGCATCTATAGCCACTATCGCGTTTGAGAGGTATTTTACATTCTACCTTCGAAGCTTCATTTGTACCTAACCTTGCAAGCCGCTTATAAAAGTGAACAACTTGTCTTCTTTATACACGTTCTACACATCTAGCATCAGATATGTGAATTTCTTCACACACTCTCGCAATGAGATGTCTTGCTTCAACCACTTCAAAGCTTCCCTCTTTATCCATGAAGTATTGTTAAGGAGAAATTGATTCGTTAGCTCCTTCTTCACCTTCTCACAAGTGTCAATAGGAGGTTTACCCATTGTGGTATCGTTGGAAGTTCTCATTCTCCACTACAACTTTGCATCATCTACTAAATACATTGTTATAATTTGACACCTTTTTTGTATCGAAAGCCTTTGTCATTACAAAGTATTGTTTCATGTCTCATAAGAAATTCTTAATCTCTTTGACACTCCATTTGCCACGAAAAACTTCTGGTTCACATACCTTAATCATTATTTTCTTAAAATGTCCCACATCTTAGGTAGTAACCATATACTTGAGGAGTATAATCTCAAAATTAGCTTCCTCTTCAAGAGTTTAAAACAAGATAGGTATGTAGGGACTTCTTCACCCGTTGGTTAAGGACTGATGAACCCTTCCACCTTTGAAACATGTTTAGTTAACTGTTGCCTCCTATCATATTTGGCTCTAATACCAGCTGTTATAAAGGTTTTCCTAGACACTAAAGTTGCACTTACACCCTTGTACAACAATCTTATTTAAGCCTATTTAAGCAAGACTTAACTTTTTCCACATGGTCGCCTATTAACAAAACTTGTTCTCGAATACCTCATGATCTTCATAGCGTTTAAGTCTCACACTCTTATAAGGGTACCACAAAAATAATAAGCATTCAATGGCAACGATAAAAGCATACAAAAGATACAACAAAAACCAACCTATATTACTTCTCCTAAAATATTTAAAAGATTGTTCTCTTTCAATTTATTCTCCCCACACATATGTTCAGGAGTAAGACTCAAATAAGATATTTATAGGCACTTCTCTCTCTAAAATTTAGAATCCTAATTGAATTAAACTAACGATATCACCTCTTATCATTATGAAATCTCATCACACAAACCAATAGGATGACATTCTCATCCAAATAAGGCTCTATTTGATAGGATTAACTTACATCTCAACTATTAAGATAAGAGATTATATTCATATGAGAAAGATAGATTCTAAAAGATCTCCACTATCTTCAGAGAGATTATATTCATATGAGAAAGATATATTCTAGACGATCTCCACTATCTTCAGATTATCCTCCATATGGTTTTTATCTTTTAGAGCTAATGTTATTCCTCTATGATTTTATCTACTACATTATCTTGATAATGAGTCATCCAAACCTAAAGACTTTCGTAACACACTAGTCTGGTCTAATGCTTACCTAGGTCAACTCCATTAGTCATAATCTGTCTATTTGAGAACATATTAAGTCCTTAGAGCTCTCATTTGTCTCTCTTATGCATATGATCTTGTTAACCTTAACCTAAGATCAATCTTAAGCTATCTTTTGGTCTCACATTTGAATTTTGTATTTCGTCGAAAAGTTTTGCCAACGTACATCAATGCATGCCAACACTTGCCTACTCTCGAGCTTTTATTGATAATGTCCATTTTTCTTGCCTATTCGTAAGTCTTTACCTTATTCGTCAATTCAAGTGTAATCAAGGATCATCAACACTCTGTATAATTTCCCAATTTATATCAATTGTATACCACTTAGCGGATGCATTTCTACGTCAACAACTGTTATCATAATAGTCCCATTAGCATATTGTAAATGAAAATGAGCAGCATCAGTTTTCACATTTACTAGTCCTATCCAACCAGTGTTTCAGATCTCGTATCATACTGGCCGGTACGAAATAAGGGTAAATAGTATCAGTTTAAATACTGGTCGGTACCGGCCGGTACTAGTTGGTACTGAAAATTTTAAAAAATATAGGGACTAAATTGTAAAATTTTCAAAAAATTTTTAAAATTTACCCTTCCTACCTCTCTCTCTCCCCACCTCCTCTTTTTTTCAAAGCTTTTTTAATTTTTTATTTAGTTAAATTTTCATTGTGATTTTTAAATTTTTATTGTTAAAATAAAATAAATATTTTAATACTAATAATAATTATACATTAAATAAAAATAAAAATAAATTATTTTATTTAAATTTATTTTAATCTTTTATATAATATTTATTAATAAAATATTAATAAAAATATTTTATTTTTAAAAATAAATAATTTAAAAATTATTATTTAAAAATTAATATTTATTTTATATATTTTTAACTATTAAATCAAATTTTATTTGAAATATATATTTTTAAAAATATTTTTAAATTTAATTATATTCCTTAATAATTATTAAATTAATTTTATAAATTAAATTAAGATATTTATAATTTTAGTAATAGATAATTTTAATTAATTAAACATATAATATATTTAATTGATAGTAAATTAATTAATATATGTTTTTGTTTCATATATATATATATAAATGTTTCAATTTTATTTAGTTGTTTCCTTATCACAACTCTTGTTAACATGATAATGAACTATTTTGTAATTTTTAAAAAATTTAAAAATTATTTCATAAATTTAAAAAATTATTCGAAACGGTATCTATTATTAATTAGTACCGATATAATACTATATCAGAAATTAATCTGATACTAACCTCGGTACAATGTTTGATGTTGATAACGTCCCTCCGTACTCATAATTACAAAGACAGAAATTGCTGTCAAATGATGGGTTCATACTTGGTTAAGACAACAGCAATCGGTGAAAATTGGCTCCATCAGCAAATGAACTCCCATTGAAAAGGTAGAGTCGTTTCGCTAAACGATTTAGACATAATCATTTTCTAATACGACGAGACTCAGGGATATTTTAAAATTCGTTTTATTTTATTTTTTATTAAAATTTTTAATTTTAATTTAATTTTTTGTTTATGAATAAAAGATATTTAATTGTAAATATTAGTGTAATTATATTATTATTATTATTATTAATTACATATTAGATAAATCTTAAAGACCAATTATTTATATTTAAATAAATTTATTTAATCTCTTTTATAATATTTATTTGCAAATTATTAATAAAATTATGTTATTTTAATAAATTAAATAATTTAAAATTAAAATTTTATTTAAAAATTGAAATACATTTTAATTATTAAATTAAAATTTATTTTAATATTTATATATTAAATTTAATTATATTTATTAATAATTATTAAATTTTAATTACATATAATTTAATTATAAAAATCAAGTTATGAATAATTTTTATTAATAATTAATTTTAATTTATTAAATATATAATATTGAATTAAATTATTCATAAATTTTATTAAAAATTAAATAATATATATTTAAATAATAATAAATCAAATTATAAAAATAAAACTAAAAATTATAAAACTAAAAACTAAAAACTAAAAATTCAAAGAAACATCATTTTTATTAAATTTAAAAACAAAAACACAAAATTAAAAATTAAAAATTAAAATTAAAATAAACATCCCTAAAATACCAGAGCGAAAATGTTAGCAATAGATGGAGATCGCCAGAACCCTTAGCCACCTCAACTCCGCCGGACCATGTTTGGCGAGGCGCCTCTGTACGGCGGTGGAGAAGATGACATCGCCGAAGGCAGGCCCACGGAGAAGCCTAGACCGAGTATACCGGAGATTGTCCGCGCTACCGGCCACCTTAGAGAGCCTAACAAAGACATTGAATGATTACGAAAGTGAGAACGGAAAATGCATTAGTAAATCTGAGCTCGTCCGCTGCATCAAAGAGCTTCGCCGGTACCGCAGGTTCCATCACGCTTTACAGGTCCACTCTTCGCCGCCGTCGTTGATTTCCCCAATCTTATGGTTTATTGTATTCACATTACCCGTGGTTTGATGATACAGATTATGAGTTGGATGGAGAACAAGAAAATGAATTTCTCCTCGGGAGACCACGCAATCCGTCTCGATCTCATCGCAAAAAGCAACGGAATAACCGCCGCCGAGAGCTACTTCGCCGGTATGTCACCGGCCGAAAGAGGTTTTTCAACCTACGGAACTCTCCTCAACTGTTACTGTACAGAGATTTGGCCAAACAAGGCACTAGCTCTTTTTGCAAAAATGCACATTCTTGATATCCTTCTCTATGCTTTACCTTTCAACAATTTCATGTCGCTGCACTTAAGATTGGGGCATCCACAGAGAGTTCAGGCAATTTATCATGAGATGAAACGTCGGAATGTCCCTCCTTGTACATTGACGTACAACTTGTTGATGCAGAGCTATGGATGCTTGAACGATATTGAAGGCGTAGAGAGAATTTTTGAGGAGATGAAAAGGGACGGCGTAGTTAGCTTGGATTGGAGTAGTTATAGTAACCTGGCTGCGATTTATGTGAAGGCAGAGAATGTTGCGAGAGCTGAATCTGCTCTTAGAATGTTAGAGCGAAAAATGCCTCCGAATAGTCGTGAGGCTCACCACTTTCTGATTGGGTTTTATGCGAAAACATCAAATGCGTGGGAGCTCAATCGAGTTTGGGACTCGCTCAAATCTCGTTTTGGTGTTGTAACCAATGCAGATTATCGGGTGATGCTTCGGGGTCTTGCTAAATTGAATGATATCAGAGGTTTTATGACATGCTTCAAGGAGTGGGAGTCCGTACGAGTGACTTGTGATAGGAGGATAGTGAGTTTCGTTCTGAGGGTATATCTGGAGCATGACATGTATGAAGAAGCAGTGTTGATTTTTGACGATGCTCTTAGGAGGACCGGAGGGCCTCTCTTTAAAGCTCGGGAAATGTTCATGGTTTTCTTCTTGAAAGCTGACCAGTTGGATTTGGCTCTGAACCATCTCAAAGAAGCCTTTTCTACTGGGGAGCATCACCGGTGGCAACCCAAGCCCGAAACAGTGAAGGCATTCTTGACCTATTTTAAGGGAAAGAAAGACGTTGATGGTGCTGAAAGGTTTTGCGCTATTCTGAAACATATTAATTGTCTCGACTGCGATGCATGTAGCTTGTTGCTCAGTACTTATGTAGCTGCTGGCAGAATGGCTCCTGATATGTGTAGGAGACCGGAAATTGGTATTTAAGAAACTGATGAGATGGAGGCCTTGCTTGAAAATGTGTTGCCCAGTCCCAGATAGGATTATACTGTTGGTTCAGTAATGGAACTTGAGACACTCGCATCGCATGGTTCAACAAATAAAGCATCATAACTGGCTTTGACTGCGTCTTCTTAAATTGTTTCTGCGCAGCAAGGCAGTTAGCTTACTAAAGGCAAATAGCATCCAGTTGTTGCAACTAAACAGCGTCCTGAAAAGAGAAGAAACCCATAATCCAGTTTTCGAAATAATACACCATGTTACAGCGGTTCAATTACATGCTGTTGGAAGAGATTTATAAGGAAAAATAAAAACTAAAGAGAAGGCCGCCGTGACGGAACAAACTCTCCACTCACTGCGGGGCAACCGGCAATAGCACATCTTTTTAATCGTCCCAACGGAAAGCTATGTCGCACTCAAATCACCACTCATGCCAATGTATAATCATCTTCAGCAGCATTTTCTTTAATCAGATGATACGATCCCGGAATATAGCATCGTACAAATTTTGTAAGATGGAGGACTAATGCAGCAAAGAAAAGCTTTACATTAACCAAAAGACATCAGATTTGCTGCTTGCATCATGCAGGTCATTACTGCTAAGTTGTGTCTCAACGTCCACATTGTGGTGTTAATTAAAACCGCAGAGGATATAAAAAGGTCTAAAATAGAAAAGGTGAGAATATCCCAAAGTTATTTCACTTCAAACCACCTTAGTCGCTCATTACGTTGCTGCTTGTATTTGACTCATCATACTTATAATATAAAGCTGAAAGATAGTTTCATTTTCAGTGGTTTATGCTTAATCCACCTTGGGAGTTTCGTGTCATGGATAGCATTCAAAGTTCGATTGTTTGTCAGTAGTTAAGAACATTTTCTTTTTTAGCAGTACTTCCCTTGTTGATGATCTAGTTGGGTGAACTCAAATGTAGGATGCTATCGCTCAAGCCTTTAAGCTTAAATTATAATGGGGCTCCGGTTCAGTAGTGGAAGACAACATGAGGATACATCTGACATTGGAGGATGACATTCTTGAGATTAACTGCGCTGTAGCAGTCATCTCCAATCCCATGAACTGATCAAGAATTTTAAGTCAACTTTAACTAAGAGGCACAACTCTTCCGAACAATTTAATTCAGTGGCAACTCAGGTAGGGCCGAGTAGGAAACATTCTTAGCTTCCTTTGACTTGAAATTATAGGTGTATAATGTTGTGCTCTGCTCAATGACAAATTGTGTGTTCTTTTCAGAGGGCAGACACACACATTTGACGTATATATCACTGCTTGAGTGCCAAAGAATACGATGAGCCTTTATAATGTGTAATGTATTGGAGCTTTAGTCTTAGATTAAGCTTACTGATATGCTTAGCCATTCACCAGGCAGATAATGAATATGCTTAACTTTGTTTCTCATCTGGATCTATTCAATAGTCCTGCACGCCCTTAAAACATTTCTGGAGCCAAGCATGCGACTTTGGAACCTAGGGAGATGCTAATACCTATCATGGCTTAGGTTACCTCATAAATGGTCGATATACAATTGGTTCAGATTTGTGAAAATGATAAAGTCACGGTTAAAATGAGTATGTGATTATTTGACAAACTAAATGTTAATTAATTAAGAACACTAAGAAGAAAAAGAAACATTAATGCCATATTGTCTCCTACTTCGTTACTCGCCAATTAAGTCTTTTTAAACATATCTAAGCGTATCTATTACAGAGACAAAATATAAACATATGAACTTAGAAAGCAAAAGGAAGATGCTTACCATTTCTACTACTTACTGGCAAACAGTAGATTGCATTAATTATTAGCTGATCTTATCAACGGTTAGCTGATAGCTAATTATGTCAACCGATTTGACCAATGAATAATATCAGCTGTATATTAAAGATATTTGGTAAAATTAGTTATTTAGTATTAGTTATTGATGTATAAAATAACTTATAAGGGCATGATTTTAAAAAAATTATAAGGGCATGAATATTATATTTCTTAGTATTTCATTGAATATTCTTATAAGAATTTAGATTTTTGATATTTAATTTTACAAAAATTAAGTTTATAACTTTAATAATAATAATAATAATAATAATAATAATAATAATAATAGTCTAACGTTAAATTCTCTATTAATATGAATGATGCAGCAAGTTACATCATATTAATATGTTTTCATATAATATGTATGAATTTTATTATTTACTACATTAAAAATATCTATAATTATAGTATGAAACAGATATAATATATAGTAGTTATATACTAAAAATATTAATTTGATGTGATTTTTTATGTTCAAAAAATTAATATTATGGTATTTTAAAATGTGAAATAATATTATAAAATTAAATAAAGATTAAAAAGTTTAATTAATTCCTTTATTATATTTTTCCAAACTTCACGATATAATTGTAAGATCAAAAAAGTCAACTTTGAAAATACACAAAACAAAAGTAGAGAGTAAAGTAGAGGGCAATACTGTAATTAGGCAAACAACTAACTTCAAATGCTACACTTAAGAAGCTTTTAAAAAATTAGCTGGTTGGGTTGAATCAGCCAACCCAACCAGCTCATAACCAAACAGATAAATAGTTTTTTAACCTAGGTCAAACAGCTAAAAAATAGCTTATCAGCTATTTACCAAACACGTTCTTAGGAGGTGTTTGGCTAACAAATTATCGACTGTTTTTTAGCTTATTGACTAAAAATTAGCTTTTTGACCATTTTAAAAAGTTATTAATGTGTTTGGTAAATGGCTTATTGGTTAGCTTATTTAACTCCAATAAGCTAATTTCTAAAAGCTCTATAAGAGAAGCTTTTGGAGTTAGCTGTTTGCCTAATAACAGTATTGCCCTCCACTTTACTCTCTACGTTTGCTCTGTGTTTTTAAAGTTGGTTTTTTTTATCGTACAATTATGTCATGAAGTTTGGAATAATATAATAAAGGAGTTAATTAAACTTTTTAATCTTTATTTAATTTTATAATAATAGTTTACATTTAACAATACCATAATATTAAGTTTTTGAACATAAAGAATCACATCAAATTAATGTTTTTAGTATATAACTACTATCTATCGTTTCTGTGTCATATTATAATTATAGATATTTTTAATTTATTAAATAATAAAATTCATACATATTATATGAAAAATACTA
>JANIIA010000004.1:9806662-9819563 GCA_027478495.1 Erythroxylum alaternifolium | reverse complement strand
TTAAAGTTATAAATTTAATTTTTGTAAAATTAAATATCTAATCTTAGAAGAATATTCAACGAAATACTAAGAAAAATAATATTCAGGCCCTCTTTTTTTCTTAAATCATGTCTTTATAAGTCATTTTACACATCAACAACTAATACTAAATAGGTAATTTTACCAAACATCTTTAATAAACAGCTGATGTTATCCGCTGGTCAAATCAACTGATATAATCAGCTATCAACTAACTGCTGATAGAATCAACTAACAGCTAATGCAATCTGCTGTTTGTCAAACAAGGCCATATAGGCGTTTAAGATGCAATGGGTTGTGAGAATTAAGAGAGATTTATGTTTTTTTCTTTTGGTTTCTATTTGACATTAAGAAATAAAAGAACAAGATGCTACATTCTTTTAGATGGGAGGCTATAAAAGGATTACTTTGTTTCCCACAACAACAAAGTGAATTACAATAATAAACATAATTTTATAGATGGGCATGTACCAATCTATATCCTTCACAATATCTCTTCATAACTTCTAGCATAAACATAGTTGACCACACGGGCATATGGTTAACTGTATCCAAGAATACTTATAAAAGACATGGTTTCATACGTGAAAGTGTGATAATTTGTTTCCTTAACATTGTCCCTTCAAAGTTCTAGCATGAATATGGTTGACCATACTTGCATGTAGTTAACCATGTCCATCAACACCTTTAATGGACATGGTTTCGTACAAGTAACACTATGTGTCCTATATAATTTCCTTTATATAAGTGAATGTTTTACTTATCTGTAATAAATGATAGTATTTTTGTAAATATAAGTGGTGTAGGATGTATCTAGTTTTAGTATAGCACATAATGATACTTGGTATTATTTTTACTTAGTTATGGTATTTCCATATTTTATGTGAAGATGTTACTTAGTTTTAATGTGTAATAGTAATTTTTGTATATAACAGTAGCATGAATGTATTGAGTCCTAATGTAGTTCGTATTGAGGATAGGATTTTTGTACTATTTTAATGAGTGATGACATTTTTCATACATAGGTGTTATATTGAATATTTTGACATTTGGTTTATTTGTATTGTGGTATGATATTTATTCGTGGCATTCTCATTTTAAAGTGAAGGTATTAATTATTTCTAAGTGTGATGATAATTTTGTACATAGGGCCAAAATTGCATGTATTGAGTCTTAAACTTGTCTTGTATTGATGCATGGTATTCTTTATACTCACTCATGATACTCCTATATAAAAGTCAAGTTGTTACTTTAAATTAGTAACAGTATTTTTTATATGTAGATATACTGTGATATGTAATAAGGCATGGTACAATTTATGCTAATTTATGGTAAGATATTCACATATTAAAGTTAGAGTGTCACTAATATATAAGGAGTCAAGTGATGGTACTTTTCTATACTATCTTAATACAAAATTTATTGTGTGGCAGTGGTAATTTTCCGAAGGCTTGTCATTTTACAATATGGAGACATGATATTTAAACATTAGACTCAACATTTTTTAATTTGTTAGTTACAATATATAATTAGGGAAATTTTATTAATAAGGATGAATGATAATTTTATAGAATTTCCAAAATTCATTTCCCTTGGCAACAAAGATACCTTTGTGAAAACCTATGAGAAATAAAAAATATATATTGAAAAATACCACAACATAATCTTTGCATTTATTTTTAAACAACAATATACGATATTATCCTTACATTATACTATAAATACCACTACATTAATCAAAAGTTACTTTAGTATGACGTAAACTATATGCTTTGATAATGCAATAGATACCAACATATGTTAATATTCGTAAGTACACATGTTAAAATAAACTACAGACAACTCTATTGTTTATTGAAAATGAATTTTAAGTAAGCTATTCTAGTTGAGGTGCTAAGATTACCTATTAGTGGTAAAATAAGCATCATATGGATTATTTAGTTGAGGTGTTAGAATTACCTATTATTGACAAAATAGAGTATAAAATGGGTCGTAAGGTCGAAGTATCAGGGAAAAGCATAGATATAGATAGAACTTGTAATGATGCACTTATCATCCTCCATCAAACTAAAGTTAAAATATCAATAATTTATTCACAAATAAACTTAACATTATGACCACATACTAACCCAGTAAGTTATCCCCTCATTATCTTTACATGTATTAAATTTGGTGATGTGATCACGTTTATATTATTTATCTTGTAAAATGTTTTGTCTAAGTAGTTGTTCCTAAAGATGCATTGATGCAAACAATGGGGAGGTAAAATATTTTGATTTGAATATGAAGGCTGCAACTAACCTAAAAGGCTAATAGCTAAGTGCCTAGACCCCTATTATCCCCTCTGCTCTTCAACCACCTGAAATGCAATCAGCTTGTGAACTTTTTTTGAAAAAAATTAAATTGATTAATAATAAGAAGAAAGGAGAAGAACAACAATAGGAGAGCATTAACACTCTCTTATATCAAGAGCTAATAGTATAAAACAACAATGTTTACAAAAACAACAAGAGCCAATCTCAAAAAACGACAACGTATAACAAACCATCAAGGTCTCTAAACATGACAACGTTTGAACGTAAATCCTTTAAGAATCAAAATGTAAAGAAAGATGGTGGCCATACTAATTTGACTTGATGCCTTCTTCTTTTTGCTCTATTGGAACAAAGCCTAAGATTTAATCCTCATCATCAAACTTTTCCACACGAACTCGAGAAATTTCAAAAAATTCGATTTGAATTTCAAGTGGGACAGGCCAGAAGAATAAGATTTTGAAACCTCTCTAGTTTTCTTTTTAGAATTTAACAATAGAAGAGAATGAACGAGGACATTGAATTGATCTTTGATTGTTATATTAGATTTTTACTCATTAGACTAGGTTCCAATTCCAGTAGACCTGGATTGATTGTTTCAATAGAATTAAGATATTTAATTTATAATTAAATAATATGCACATTGTTACAATTTAATTTTTGAAAAAATTCATATTTAACTCTGTAATCTCTATAATCCCTTCCATTAGTTTCTACATAAAATTTTTCATAGAATTTAAACTGATAATTTCATCAAAAATTAGAAATTACCAAAAAGAATTATAAGGATTAATGAATTGATTATGAGAATATTTTGCTAAAATATTAATTTATAGCTTTTAAAAAATAGATCAAACCACTGAAAGATTCGAAATTTGAGACATCTCATGAAAGAATAGAGGTATTAGGCTTCAATAGTTTCATATTTCTATAATTGAAAACTTTAAGGATTACAAAATTTTAAAATATATAAATTACTGAATTGTTTTTTTAAAGTATAATCTTTCAATGATTAATATTTGCAAATGTAAGAGAAGAAAGGTAATTGAAGTGATTCATGGGGGAGTCTATTCCTTAAAAAAAATTAAAAAGCATAAAAGGATTAACTTATATTTATACTTGTCCAAAGCAAAGAGCATGATACCTAAATTAGTTATATGTCTATATAATGCCTTCATAAGTCAATTTTTCCCAAATTAGAACCACGAAAACAACAACTAACCAATATAATAACCAAAAACCATCAAAATCCTCATTACAAAACCACTGAAATCCCTAAAACATCAAATTCCTTAAACCATCGAAGCTCAGCTCTAGCCAACCTTGGGTCTTTTTAGCTCTAATTGCACCTAAATAGGGAGTGTCCTATGGAAAATATTTCTAATGATGGCACCTTGAACTTAGTAGAACAAGCAGACAAGGGGTGTAGGTTAGTACGGGTAGTGTACCCAAGAACTCATAGAAAGTGTAATGTCAAACTATCTACTCAATGAAAAATTGAAGTTCTTCTAGTCTTCTATAGTCGACGGGGTAGTGTCTCCTCTACTAGAGATGCTGCAAGTGGGAGTAATCGTCTGGTTGTCTTAACTGGTCAATTATTTTATAGGAAACAAATCAACATTTCTCTAAATCTAGAATTGGGCAATTTTTAATTAGGGAAGGAGGGGGCTAAAGAAGACCCTCCTAGCTAAGGATAATAATTTCGAATTCAGATTCTCCAATAATGCCATTTTAATCAAAATACTAGAGCAAGGACCATAAGAAGACAAGCCATTAAGGACATAATTGAGGAGGAAAAACCAGTGATTTTAGGACTTATAGAAACTAAGGTAAATGTTAGGAAACTTAAAGAAAATATGGAATTTTAGGGAAGGAATCGAAGTTTTTGTTTTAATCATACACAGCACTAAAACGGTCGAATAATGCTAGCCTATAAACATACATTAGTTCAAGTTTTGAATCCAAGGATCATAGATCAACTAATTCATTTTACATATGACTTGGATGGGATAATTGTCCTCTTTAACGTGTCAATCATCTATGCTTCCAACTTTGCCTTCCAAAGAGTCTAACTGAGGGAAGAGTTGGAATTACTACATAACACCATGACTAAATCATAGATGCTAGCATGAGATTTCAATTATATAATTTAAATGGGTGAAGCAAAGGGAGAAAGAGGAAAATTCAGAGATATTGGAAAAGAATTGAGCAAAGTGATTAACAGGAAAGGGCTACAGATCTAAACAATACCAAAAATTTCTATACTTGGTCAAATAAACAGTTTGGAGCTTGGTTCATAAAGAAAAGGGCGTTAGTGAATTAGCTTTAGTTAAGTCACTTTCTCGAGTCTGTAGCCTAGTTTAGGGCCCCATTATTTTCAAAGTATTCCATGATGGAAGTGGCTAAACTTAGCTCCAATCACCTTCCTAAAGCACCCTTCAAGTTTTTAAATTTCCTCATGGAGAAAGAGGGTCTTTTTGAGTTAGTAAAGAATGTTTAGGATACGGAGGTTAAAGGCTGCAAAGTTTATCAACTTTTAAGAAAGTTACAGATAGTGAGGGGTATGCTCAAGATTTTTCACAAGACAATTGCTTATGAAAAGAATGATTCTCCAAACTACCAAAGAAAGCATAAGAAGGTTAGAGGAAGAATGTTACCGTAACCCTGACAATCATATGTTAAGATCATACGAAATGAAGAAATTAGAGGAATATAACCTTACTCTTTAAATTCATACCTCATTGCTAAGACAAAAATCAAGGGTGGAATGACTTGAAGAGGGGGATACTAACTCCAACATCTTTCAATATTATCTTAGCTAAGAGGAACATGAACAAAATTGTTTGTCTTATAAATGAAGATGGGCACCTTATTGTGAACAAAGATCATATACAAAAATTACTTGTTAGTTACTATCAGAAGCTACTGGAGAAGGGTTTGGATGAAGGATCCATGAAGTTTGATATGGTAGGGTGGCTAAGAGAAGCTTAAATCAAGAGACAAATGAGTTACTAATGAGAGCAGTAACAAACTAGGAGATTAAGGAGACCATATTCGATCTTAATCTAAATAAATCTACTGGGCTGAATGGGTTTAACGCTCATTTCTTTCAAACCTCTTAGAGTATCACTAATAGATTAGTCACTGAAATAGTCCAAAATTTCTTTAGAAGTAGGAAAATAATTAAAGGAGTTAAATAAAACCTACATTTGCCTAATCCCTAAAACCTCCAACTCAACCAATCTAAATGACTATCGCCCAATTTTCTATTTTAACGAAGTCTATAAGGTCATATCCAAGATCACAACTAGTAAATTGAAGAATGCCTTTAAAATGTGATTGATATATTATAGGGGGCATTTATAGAGGACATGTCTATAAGCAATAATATTCTGCTGGTTCAGGAATTGATGAAAGATTGTAAATTAGGAGAGCCATCAAGGAATTTAACTCAATCCAGTGGAACTTCATTCTTTATAGTTTACAAATTTTTGGGTTCCCTTCTTTGTTTGTTGATTGGATAAGAGCATGTCTAATCACTACCTTATTTAGTATATTATTAGTGAATGGATTCCCTTTTAAGATTTTTAGGGGTGCTAAAAGAATAAGACAAGGGGATCCTCTATCCCTTTCCTTATTCACTTTAGCCATTAAACTCTTTGCAAGAATGCTTTAGGTCAACATTTCAAATAACTCCAAAATTTCTCATCATCCTAAATGCAGCCAATGTAAATTACACACCTAACTTTTGCAAATGATTTGATCTTATTTAGCAAGGCTGACTTTTTCGGCTTGGGGTGATGATGGATACACTAAGGAAATTCTCAGATGTATATGGGCTAATGGTCAATACCAATAAAAACAAGATATACCTATCTTCTGATGTTCAGGATATAAAGACTCTTTACTATATGATGGGACTAATTAGGCAGAATATGCCATTCAAGTACCTTGAGGTGCCTATAACCTCAAGGAAACCAAAATATGAAAATTGTCTTCCTCTCTTAGAATATTTAAAAAGAGGATCAATGTTTGACAAAATAAGTCATTATCATTGACAAGGAGGCTTCAGTTAATTCAATCATTATTGAGGAATACACACACTTATTGGAGCACTCACTTATTTTTGCATACTAGAATGAATAAGAAAATTGAGAGATGTATGAAAAACTTCTTATAGTTGGGTATGTCGGATGATTACAAAGGAGCTAAGTCAAATGATTGGACCTTTGTGTACCAAAAAAAAAAGGGAGAGTGGGGCTAGCTACATTCTAGTCTATCTAATCAATCCTAATCTCTAAGAGGATCTAGAGGCTATTTAAGGATAAGGAAGCATTATAGAGCAAATTGATTAATGAATATACTTGAGAGACCAAAGCTTTTGACAGTTGGAAACTAAAAGGAAGCATTCCTAGTGTTTTACTCAGATGATTAGAAAGAGGGATCAAGTTAACCCCCATATCAAAATACAAGTGGGGAATAGGAACTCAACCTGATTATGGTAGGATAATTGGACAAATCATAGTCCATTATACGTGAGAGAAAGCTCATTTCCCTAAGAAACAGAATTTCCTTTAAGGTTGTGTAATTCAAGGTGACAGGTGGAGATACAAATTCAAGGTTCTTACTACTTAGGACAACTCTATGATTAAAATTCAAGTAGTAGGGACGATGACAGGATTCTTTGTCGGGTAACAGCTTCCAACTCAATAATGCTTCTTGTCTAAGATTATACAAAGATCTATCTCTAAAGGGAAAGTATATGTTGGAGACTATCCCAGATGTCTTATTTAAGTGTCATTACTCATCCACATTTTGGTCCAAAATATAACATTTAATGAATATGTTTTATGTTGCAACTGGGCTAGTCAAACATATGTGAGATTGAAGGGTAATAGACTTATCTTCTGAATAACTTTCGAATGTTACGTCTACTTAATATGGTAGAAAAGAAATTAGACTCTTTAAAGGAAACTCAACAAAAAAATAGTTGTTTACCCATAATATGGAGAAATTCTTCATGGCCACAAAGTGCATTTTTAGATATAGCCCGAGATTGAATCTTGACTGGAACTTGGTGTCCTAATGAAGGGTGTATGTTTTATTACTGTGACTTACAAATGGTGAAATACATCAGATTCTGTCCTCGTAGGTTCATGTAAGGTGATGAACATTATGACAGTCATGCATCTTGTGAGTTGTTGTATGTTGTCTAAGCTTGATTAGCAATTAAATTTTTTCAGTTCTTTTTTTAAATTCTGTGATAGAAACTTTACTATTTTATATAATTAGACATGGTAAAAATGATACATTTTCCAAAATTTTTGGAGACCTCTCAATCTCATGTTACAAGCATCTCTTCCTCTTTCTCTTTCTGCACCAGCGTTAAAACCTCCTTAAAGTTAAAGAGTACCATTCATTGGAGCATCCTATAGAAACTCCACATCTTCTGATTGTTGTTCCAGGATAATAGTGGCAAGAACATGTTTGTAGGTAGAAGATCTCAAGTTCCTAATAAGAACATATATTTCCTTTCTCCTCTCCTCCATAGGCATCTCTTTCCATTGCTCCTCCCTAAGGTGGGCCAGTAAAGTTGCCTTGTAGAAAACCTATGCCACTAACTTCTTACTACATGTCAATAAGTTGCACACTCTAAGAGTTGGATGCCAAATCCAAATATCACTATTATTGACTAATCTATGCAAACGAAGAAACACAAAACTTACCTCCCTCGTATAAATCCAATTGTCACAAAATCGATAGGCCATCTACTGGGGGACTCAATCTACCATTAGAAGCCCATAAACACATGTTGTCAAGCAAACCTTCATTCACTTCAGGAATTTAAGATAGTGAAACTAACTTTTTATGGTTTCTCGGAAATTCTCGAAAGCTAGCATGTTCTTTAGCTTCATCTTGTGCCAAATCATTTATTAAACAAGTAGGAGAAGATAACATATCTGCAATAATCTTTATAGGCAGCATACGAGGATCCTTGACAGTAAGAGATAACACAGAACATGAAGAAATGCTCTCTTCATCTTCAAACACAACAAACTTCTTCATGTGAGATTCAAGATTTAACTACAGTAAATTGTCTGTACTACTGCAACAAGTGAGAATTCTAAGCAAATATTAAATGTTTCTTCTAGTCAAAATTTTATGTAGATGTACCTATATGTGGCTCACTAAGAAAGAGGATGCAGTGTCTTTTGAAGAAGCTGAAATGCTTTAGACCCCATTACTTCAAATTTTGCAACTTGACCATCAAGTGAGAAACCCCTAACTGTAGCACCAGTTTTATTCAACTAGACAATGGAAAAAGGGCATGTGTTCATATTAAATTCCATATAATTATAATAAGATTCCATTACAATGTAACAGTCATTTAGTAAATTGAACTTTCTAGATAAAAAGATATGCAGGCCCAAGGAGCCCAAGGAAAATAACTTTATTAGAACAATCAGAACATTGTTATTAGGAAGGGAAAATATGCCTGCCTCCAAAAGAAAAGATTGAAAAAGAGAGGTATGAATCAAACAATTTAAAAGAACCAAAAAATACATACCTACTTTTGACAAGCTAATTTTAGAGCATCATATCCCTCATCAAAAGCTGAAAAATATATCCACGCGCAAACTAAGCTGCAAGTTAAGCATGATTCATAACTTTGTGCCTTATTGCTTCAGAATTACATTCATCACCATCAATTCCTCTTTTGTGAATATGAGGCAGCCGCCATAGATGGACCACATGAGCTATTTATTGAGAGGTTGGTGCCCCCAACATGATGAATTTGGAAAAGGAAGAATTTCATGTATAGTTTCTTGAAATATCCAACTTCACCAAAAATGAAAATAGAGGAAAACATAATGGATAACCTACCATGGTATTTACATATGTAGCATCAGATAGAATAGAAGTATTAGCATCCAAAGATTCAGCCAAGAGAGAAGGCACCAGTACCATCCTTAGTATTGACAACAAAGAATCCTAAATATAGTATTACAATAACTAATTTAGAATACAAATCCATGAAATAAGAAACCACTTAGCTTATAAATATAACATCTCCATTACTAATGGACAAAGCCAATATACTCAGACACAGCTTTCAACATCTCAATTTTAGAAAACAGTTATGATAAATTCACAAGGGAAAAAACTAAGTAGAAATTATGCATGCCTTTGGGCCTTCCAATTGAACTGCAATGTAATAGCTAGCATCGTGCACGAGCACTCCCTCTCTGAACCACTTCAAGAAAGCCTAAGATCCCCTACCCCTGTAACAAGAAAGTTACCCTCATCAATAAAAACAAGATAAAGATACTATGTTAGAAAAGAAAAAGAATTGCAATCACTTAATTAGTGCCCCATTGGGATATGAAACAACACGTCCATATAATCAAGAAAATAGGTTAAGGAAAACGTTACCTGCCATGTAAGCCTAGAGGCAGACGGAAACCCCACAACTTGGTCATTGTAAACTGTTTAGCATGCAAAACATGTGTTCTCAATCTCTTAGTCCCATCACCTGAAGTACAAAACCCACTAGTAGATTGCTTTCAAAGTTCAAATCTTCGACAAATGTGACGCAGAAGCTTTCCTAGGTTTGATACAGTTTGGGTTTTTATTGATACAAGGAATCCCAGACCCAAGTGTACCATCCACAAACCTAAATGTTTTCTTTGAATTAGTCCATGATTTCCTTTGAATTAGTTATTGCTTAGTGGACAAACTAATAGACTTAATGGTTATTTTTAACTTAACTGCAATTTCACATGTATTTATGTTTGTTTCCATTCGACTATTAAGAAAAAAAAGAAAAAGATTAACAAGATTCTCGGCTCCAACCTGGCTTTGTTACCAATACCACCTCGATAACCAATGCCCTTGTCAATTCGACACCTTACCCTAGCTGAGATGCAACAAAAGAGTTCCTAAGGCCTCTGTTTCAATTGCCCAGCCAAATTCAACCCCAGTCATAGATGTCAAACACCCTAATTTCTCCTTCTGAATGCTGATGATGTTGATTATTTGTAGGATACGTCATTGGAGTCAAGTGTTGAATTCCTTGATCTGGAACCTAGTTTTCCTGAAACCACCCCGCCTGCTCCACCTATGCCAAAAACCCTGTTGCTTAACGCATCACAATCTAAAGCTTCACTCCATCAGTTGTCAGTGGTTGCTTATTTCGGCATCTCCTCTCAAAACACTTTACGACTTTGTGGCTCCATTGTTAGTCACCATTTCTCTATACTGATTGCTTCAGGAGGCGCCCACAATATAATCCAACCACGAGTGACTACCTACCTAAATCTACCGATTGTCTCAATTCTGTCCTTTTTCGTCATGATCGGTAACGATGAACAGCTTCGTTGTGCGAGTTAATGCCAAAATATGAAATTACACCTGCATGGCCACATCTTCCTTATTTCTATGCTATGATACCTATAAAAGGCACAAATATTGTTCTTGGTGTTGAATAGCTCAACTCTTTAAGCGTTGTGGTGGCTGATTTCTCGGTCCCATCAATGTCATTCTACTACCATGGTGAACAAGTCTTCCTTACTGGCAATCCTTGGATCTCTTAAGCCAACGTCACGAAAGTAGCGTCTTTATTGCAAAAAGACACCATTACATCTTTGTATGCCTTTATTAGTGAGCACAATGCACAAACCCCACCTCACCTACCCTCCAAATTACTGAACCTTATCTCACTCACCCAAATACGAAAATTCAAACACTTTTGACCCAATTTTACCACTTATTTCACAGCCAAACTCAACTACCACCATCAAGGCCATATGACCATCACATTCATCTTCAACCCTCCAAACTCGTGAATATGATACCATATCGCTATCCACATTACCAAAAGGAGGTGATGACTCAGATAATTTCAGAAATGCTCCGAGATGGCATTATTCGTCCTAGCCAAAGTCCTTATTCTTCACCAGTCTTACTTGTTGGCAAGAAAGATGGTACCTGGTGATTATGTGTCGATGATAGAGCTTTAAATGCGGTACCAGTTTAGGATTGATTTCTGATTTCCACTGTTAATGAGCTACTATATGAGTTGCACAAAGCTAAGTTTTTCTCCAAGATCGACCTTCATTTCGGTTGTCATCAAATTCGTGTGGCAGAAGCAGACATCCATAAAACTACTTTCTGAACGATCGATGGGCACTATAAGTTTGTTATGATGCCTTTAGGCCTCACAAATGTGCCATTAACATTCTATACAACTATGAATGATCTATTTCAGGACTATCTTCACTTATTTGTCTTGATCTTCTTCGATGATATACTAATATATAGTGCCAGTATGGAGGAGCACATTGCTCATTTATCCCAGATTTTCCCATTATTATATTCCCATCATTTTTTTTGCAAAATTCTCTAAATGTGATTGTTGTGGGATCAATCAATTATTTGGGACATGTTATCTCTGTTAATGGTGTAAGTGTTGATGAAGACAAGATAAAAGCCATTTAAGACTGGCCAATTCTGAGTACAATCACAGAGCTTAGGGGTTATCTCAGTCTAATAGTTTATTACAGGCGTTTTGTCAAAAATTACACAGCAATTGTAAACCTACTTACAAATTTATTGCATAATCAAAAGTTCACATAGAAACTTGAGGCCAACACTATTTTCCATCTTTTGAAGCAGGTCATGACAAGTTTGCCGGTGCTCACTTTGCTTGACTTTTCGCAACCTTTTGAAGTTACAACAAATGCGTCTGGGAGTGTGATTAGTGTTGTTCTCTCAGCAAGATCAACCCATCACCTATTTCAGTAAAAAGTTGTGTCCATGCCTCCAAGCTTCTTCCGCCTACATCAGGGAACTATATGATATTATTGAGGCCATTAAAAAGTGGAGACAGTATTTACTTGGAAGCAAATTTAAGATTTTTACAAATCAACGAAGTATTCTCCATTTGCTTACTCAGATGGTGCAGACTCTAAAACAATATAAATGGGGACTAAACTTCTCGGATATGAATATGAGATTTTTTACAAACTTGAAAGAGAAAACAGAGTGGTAGATGCCCTGAGTCGGGTTGCATTACTAGCCTTCCACGCCCTTTCGGTCCCAACCTTTCCTTGGTTGGCCTAGCACAGGGATTTTTTCTTTTCCACGCCTATAGGAATTCAGTAGCTTCTCAACATCACTTCTAAACCGCAACAGTTCAACGGGTACTGCATCTATGATGGCCTTATATACTTTGACCAATGCCTCTTCATCCTTACTGCTAGTGGTCACCATGCACAGATTCTTTAGGAGTTCCACGCCTCCCCAATAACCGGACATTCTAGGGTTAAGGTCATAACCTCAAGAGTTGCTGCATCTTTTTTCTAACCTGGATTGCAACAAACTGTGAAGCAATTTGTCCAACAATTTCTAATATGTTAGCAGGTCAAATACTCGACTTAGAAGCTTTTCGGCCTCCTCCATCTGCTACCAATTTCAGCTTAGGTTTGGGAAGATATTGTTGGACCCCGATTTTTCTTCTTACTATATGTTGGGGATTAATTTTATTTTTGTTGCGATTAGGTATAAATCAT
>JANIIA010000004.1:9794699-9806562 GCA_027478495.1 Erythroxylum alaternifolium | reverse complement strand
TAATCTTTATTGGATTAGATTATGATGTAATGTAGCCAATTAGAAGAGTCCTAAGGGAAAGGGGATGTCTTCCCATTGGTCGGTGTGATGTAGCGTAATCTTTAGTTGATAGGATCAACTAGGATTGTAGAGATTCTTAAAGATCTTGAACTTGCTTTCCAAGCCAGAGGAGCCTATAAATAGCTCATTAGAGCTGAGAGCTATACACAAGGGAGAGAAATCATTGAGAGGAGACAGCTTTAAGAGTTGAGAGCTTTTGGGGACAGTTCTCATTGTAAGGGCTTCGAGTAGGAAGTTCCTTATAAGGGCTTCGAGTAGGGAGTTTCTTGTAGTGCTTCGAGAAGGAGGTACTTGTGTCTTTTGTTAACATTTTGTGGAGAGTTAATGAAAGAGTAGCTTCGGCTATTATATATCTCTTGTTATTTTGTTTACTCTGTTATACACTTGTGTTATTTTGTGTGTGAGAGAAACACTTTAAACACTTGTGTGCTCGTGAGGTGTTCGAGGGCTAACGGAATTATTCAACGACATTCACGTGAGAAGGCTAAATTTCGCTTAAAAGGATCGAAGCGGGATTGCCGCACGAAAGTGGGCGCGACTTGTGGTAAAAGTTCGAGTCCAAAGTAGACCTTTGTGACATGTAAAATGCATCCAATTATACCATAAAATTAGACCTAATGAGAATAGATAAAATAGAGAAAATAAGTTTGTTGGATCAATTGAAGAGGAATTTCCCTCAATCGAGCAATCCCTTCTCCATTTGTCTAAAGGAAGAGACAAAGGGTTGCAGGTTAGTAGGAGTGATCTACCTAAAGAACTCATGGAAAAGTATAGTGTCAAGCACTCTAGTCAACGAAAACTAAGGTTCTTCTAGTCTTCAATGGTCAACGAGGTAATGTCTCCTCCACTAGAGATGTTGCAAGCTAGAGTAATGGCTCGGTTGTCTTCACTGATGGGTTATTTTCTAGGAAACAGACCGACATTTCTCTAAATCCATAATTGGGCAATGCTCAATAAGGGAAGGTGGGGGCTAGAGAAGACCCTCCTAATTGAGGATAATACGTTCAAATTTAGATTCTCTAATAACACTTATTTAATGAAAATACTAGAGCAAGGACCATGAGAAGACAGACCATTAGGGACATAATTGTGGAGGAAAAACCAATGATTTTAAGGCTTATGAAAACTAAGGTAAGTGTTGGGAAACTTAAAGACAATATGAAATTTTAGGGAAGGAATTGAAGTTTTTATTTTAATCGTACACAACAATACAATGCTAGAATAATGATAGCCTACAACCATACATTAGTTTAATTTTCAAATCCAAGGATCATGGATCAGTTAATTCATTTTACATATGACTTGGATGGGATAGTTGCCCTCTTTAAGGTGTCAGTTATCTATGTTTCCAACTGTGGCTTTCAGAGAGTCCAACTATAGGAAGCGTTGGCATTAATATAGAACACTATGATTAAATCGTAGCTGCTGGCAGGAGATTTCAATTGTTTATTGTATATGGATGAAGCAGAGGGAGCAAAAATAAAATTCAGAGGTATTGAAAAATAATTAAGTCAAGTGATTAATAGGAAGGGGTTATGAATCTAAAAACTACCAAAAATTTCTATACTTGGTCAAATAAACAAACTGAAGCTTAGTTCACAACGAAGAGGGTGTTAGTGAATTAGCTTCAGTTAAGTCACTTTCTAGAGTCTGTAGCCTAGTTTAAGGCCCCAATATTTTCAATTTATTCTATAATGGAAGTGGCTAAACTTAACCCTAATCCCCTTCCAAAGGCACCCTTTAAGTTTTTCAATTTTCTTACAGAGAAGGTGGGTTTCCTTGAGTTGGTAAAAAATGTTTAGGATACAGAGGCTAAAGGTTGCAAAGCTTATCGACTGTTAAGAAAGTTATAGACGATCCAGGGTATGCTTAAGGCTTTTTACAAGACAAGTGCTTATAAAACGAGAACGGTTCTCCAAACTACCAAGGAAAACCTAAGAAGGTGACAGGAAGAATGTTACCATAAACTGAACAATCATGTGCTAATATCATATTAAATGAAGAAGTTGACGAATATAACCTTGCTCCACAAAGGCATACCTCCTTGCTAATAGAAAAAGATATGGTGGAATGGCTCAAGGAGGGGGATACTAACTCCAACTTCTTTCAATGTGATCTTAGCCAAGAAGAACATTAACAAAATTGCTTGTCTTATAGATGGGATGGGCACCTTATTACAAAAAAGATCAGATACAAAAATTAGTTGTTCGTTACTATTAGGAGATGAGGAAGGTACTAACCAAAACAGTAACATACTAGGAGATTAAGGAGACCATGTTCAGCCTTAATCAAAATAAATCTCCTAGGTCGAATGGGTTTAAGGCTTATTTCTTTCTAACCACTTGGAGTATCACTGGTAAATTAGTCACTGAAATAGTACATGAATTATTTAAAAATAGGAAAATATTAAAGGAGTTGAATAAAACCCACATTTACCTAAACAATCTAAATAACTATCGCCCAATTTCCTATTACAACATAGTCTGCAAGGTCATATCCAAGAGCAGATCCAGTAAATTAAAGGATGCCCTAAAATGTGATTAATATCTTGTAGGGGGAATTTATTGAGGGCATGTCTATAAGTGATAATATTCTGATGGTTCAAGAACTGATAAAAAATTGCAAATCAAGGATAGCCATCAATGGTTGTCCAATTAAGATAGACTTCTTCAAGGAATTTGACTCAGCCTAATGGAATTTCTTCACAGTGTATGAATTTTTGGGCTCCCTCCCTAATTATTAACTAGATAAGAGCATGTCTAATCACTACCTCATTCAATATATTGGGGAACGGATCCCCTTTTAAGATTTTCAGTAGTGCTAAAGAAATAAGGCAAGAGGATCCTTTATCCCCCTATTTATTCACTTTAGCCATTAAATTCTTCACAAGAATTCTTCAAGTCAACATTTCAAATAACTCCAAATTTGTTTATCATCCTAAATGCAACCTATGCAAATTACACACCTAAATTTTGTAGATGATTTGATCATATTTAACGGGCTAACTTTTTTCCTTAGGGGTGATGATGGATACACTAAGGAAATTTTCAGATGTATCTAGGCTGAGGGACAATACCAGCAAGATGTACATCGTCTAATGTTCAAGATATCTGAACTCTTTGCTATATGACAAGACTAGTTAAGTAGAATATGTCATTCCAGTACCTTGGGGTGCCTATAAACTCAAGGAAACAAAAATATGAAGTCCGTATTCTTCTCTTAGAGATGTTCAAAAGAGGATCAATGGTTGGCATAATAAGTCACTATCAATGGCAGGAGGCTTTAGCTAATTCAGTTAGTATTGAGAAATATACACACTTATTAAAGCACTCGCTTATTAATACTGGTAGAATGAATAAGGAAATTGAGAGATGTATGAAAAAATTATTATTGTCAGGCATGGCGAATAATTACAAAGAAGCTAAAGTCAAATAGCTGGACCTTTATGTACTGAAACAAAAAGGGCGAGTGGAGCTAGCTACATTGCAGGCTATCCAGTCGACCCTAATCTCTAAGAGGATCTAGAGGGCATTTAAGGATAAGGAAGCATTATGGGTAAAATAGATTAATGAGTACTACTTGAGAGACCAAAGCTTTTGGCAGTTGGAAACTGAAAGGGAGCATTCCCAGTGTTTTAGTTAGATGATTAGAAAGAGGGATAAAATCTACCCCTATGTCAAGTACAAGTAAGGAATGGAAACTCAGCCTGGTTATGATTTGATAATTGGACAACTCATAGTCCACTATACGTGAGAGGCTCAATTCCTGAGAATCAAAATTCCCTCTAAGGTTAAGGATGTAATTCAAGGTAACAAGTGGAGATACAACTTCAAGGGTTCCAGCTACTTGGAGCAGCAACTCCCTTATTACAATTCTGATAGTAGGGAGGATATCTTTGAATGTCGAGTAACACCCTCCAATTCAATAATGCTTCTTATCTAGGATTATACAGAGATCTAAGGGCAAGGATACAATGGAGACTATCCCACATCTCTTCTTCAACTGTCATTACTCATCCACAGTTTGGTCCAAAATGTAACATCTGACGAATGTGTTTTGTACGACAACTGATTGGCAGGAAATTATTAACTGGGCTAGTCAAACATACGTGAGATTGAAGGGTAATAGAATTATCTTCTACACAACTTCCAAGTGTTACATCTACTTAATATGGTGGCAATGAAATCAGACTCCTTAGAGGAAACTCGTTAAAAAGACATTTGTTTACGGAGAAATTCTTCATGGCCACAAAATGCATCTTTTAGTTACAGCCCGAGAGTGAATCTTGACTGGAACTTGGTGTTAATGAAGGGTGTATGTACTATTACTGTGATTCAAAAGTTGTAAGATACATCAGATTCAGTCCTCTTAGGTTCATGTAAGGCGATGCATGTTGTGACAGTGATGCATCTTGTAAGTTGTTATATGATGTCTAAGCTTAATTAGCAATAAATTTTTTTCGTTTTTTTAAAAATTGTGTGATAGGTACTTTACTATTTAATACAATTAGACATGGTAAAAATGAAACATTTTCCAAAATTTTAAGAGACCTCTCAATCTCATGTTACAAGCATCTGTTCCTCTTCCTCTTTCTTTCTCTGCACCTGCGTCAAAACCTCCTTAAATTTAAAGCGCACCATCCATTGGGGCATCTCACAAAAATTCCACATCTTCTGACTGTTGTTCCAGGATAATGGTGGCAAGAGCAAGTCTGTATGCAGAAGACTTCAAGTTTCTAACAAGAACATATATTTCCTTCCTCCTATGTTCCATGGGCGTCTCTTTCCACTGCTCCTCCCTGAGGCGGGCCAATAGAGTTGCCTCGCAGAAAGCCTGTGCCACTGGCTTCTTGCTGCATGTCGGTAAGTAGCACATTTTAAGAGTTGGATGCCAAAGCCAGATCTCATTGTTACCGACGAATCTATGCAATCGAAGAAACACAGAACTTACCTCCCTCGTACAAATCCAGTTGTCACAAAACCGATAGGCCATCTATGAGATTGCTTATCAGCAGCATCCTCAGGTATCTGGAGTTCCCAATTACCAGATTGTTGATGTTTGAAGTATGACCTTACAGTTGAATGAGAAATTTGAAGGCCTCCGTCGGAATCAACTGATCTGTCGGAGAATAACTATGATATCAGAATCAATATTATGGTGGAGTTTACTAAAGTTCTCATTAGTCACCAAAATAAAGTCCCTAAAATGTATATGAGAAGATGCTTGACCAGGTGAGAATTACTAGGGAAAGAAAATATGGTAAGTTTATAGATAAGTGTTTGTTTTATGTTCAAAGAATCGAGATGATCACAGAGATTGCCAACAACAGTAACAGGTAAGAAGATGGGAACAAACCTTGAATTCCACAATGATACATCACTAATACAAGGGGCACACACAACTGCCCCCTCCTCGAAAACACCTTCTTTATACGCATGGAGGAAAACTCTAAGGAGACATAACTTATGGTCAAGAGTAACTTTATTACTAGTATCCTCAATCTTATTTTCACCCTTCATGAGCTCTAAAAGGTTAGCCTGTGCACGTGGAACTTTAGGAAATAAAAGCAATCTGTCACAATGGATTTCACTCAAAAAATTAGTAACTGCACTTGATGTCCTTGCCACCATTCCATCAAATGAGTTGCGTTGACTGCTGAGAGATTTCGTGTCACAAACACCACAATTTGTATTGGGTAATGAATTGTTGTAAACCATATCTTTGCCAAGGGTAACATAAATGCAATTCCATGGGGGTTGAATAGGAATTTTGAAAGGTCTCACGGCAGAAGGCATTCGTTCTGCTTTTTGGTTAACAGCAGCTTCTTCAGTTGCCTTGAAAGAAGAGTATGCACTACAGTCAGGAAAATCCGAAGGAAAATGTGGCAACCCAACCTGCAAAAGATAGAAAATTAAACTCCATTCTCTAACAGCACAATCAAATAAACGTAGGTTGTCAGATATGCATACTTCACAAGCAACCCATCGCTTCTCTCTCAAACCTATGGCATGAGCTCCTTTTGAGATAAATGAAATCCAGAAGACCCTGGCCCAGCTTATAGGGAGTATAATAGACCATCTAAAAGAACAAGAAAAGTCAAGCATGAATGGCTACAAAAGTCAAATATTTTTATTTAAGACAAGAAAAGTCATAAGCAAATGCACTTAAAGTTATAGCATCCTGAAGCTTAAATAGGAAAAGGAATTACCCCATGGAACGGCCTTTTCCAATATTGTTTTTAAGAAGAAGAATAGGACAACACTTTAAACTTTGCAACCCAATAGAATTCTTTGAGACTGTTGCCTTGGGATCATCAAGGAAAATAAAATCCATAAGAGCATGATGCTTTTCTAAGCAAAGAATGTTCTCTTCTACTGGGGGCCTCAATCTGCAACTAGGATCCCATAAACACATGTTCTCAAGCAGACCTTCATTTGCATCAGGAATTGAAGATGATAGTGAAGGTAACTCTTTATAGTTTCCCGAAACTTCTAGAAAGCTAGCTTGTTCTTTAGCTTCATCTTGTGGCAAATCATTTATTAAACAAGTAGGAGAAGATAACATATTTGCAATACTCTTTACAGGCAGCATACGAGGATCCTTGACAGTAAGAGATAACACAGAGCATAAAGAAATGCTCTCTTCATCTTCAAGCACAGCAGACTTCTTCATGTGAGATTCATGATTCAACTGCAGTGAATTGTCTGCACTACTGCAACCAGTGAGAATTCTAAGCAAATATAAACCATTTCTTCTAGTCAAAATTTTATGTAGATGTACCTATATGTGGCTCACCAAGAAATAGGATGCAGTGTCTTTTGAAGGAGTTGAAATGCTTTAGACCCCATTACTTCAAATTTTGCAAGTTGACCATCAAGTGAGAAACACCTAGCTGTAGCACCAGTTTCATTCAACTGAACGATGGAAAAGGGGCATGTATTCTTATTAAAGTCCATATAATTATAATATGAAGTGTCCCATCACAGCTTAACAGTCATTCAGTAAATTGAACTTTCTAAATAAAAAAAGTTGCGAGCCCAAGGAAAATAATTTTATCAGAACATTGGCATTAGGACGGGCAATGTGGCTGCCTCCAGAAGAAAAGATTGAAAAAGAGAGGTATAACTCAAAATATTTAAAAGAACAAAAAATTACAGACCTGCTTCTGACAAGCTAACTTCAGAGCATCATATGCCTCATCAAAAGCTGAAACGTGTATCCACACCCAGACCTGGCTGCAAGTTAAGCATGATTCACAACTTTGTGCCTCATTGCATGCTTCAAAATTAGATTCATCACCATCAGTTCCTCTGTTGTGAATATGAGGTGGTCGCCACAGATAGACCACAGGAGCTATTGATTGAGAAGTCGGTGCCCCGACATGATGAAGCTGGAAAAAGAAGAATTTCATGTCTAGCTTCTTGAAATATCCCACTTCACCAAAAGTGAAAATGGAGGACAACATAATGGATAACCTACCATGGAATTTGCATATGTAGCACCAGATAGAACAGAAGTGTTAGCATCCAAAGATTCAGCCAAAGGAGAAGGCACCAGTACCATCCTTAGTACTGACAACAATGAATCCTAAGTACAGTATCACAATAAGTACTTTAGAATACAAATCCAGGAAATTATAAGCCACTTAGCTTATGAATGTTACATCTGCATTACTAATGGACAAAGCCAATATACTCAGACACAGCTTTCAACATCTCACTTTTAGTAAACAGTTATGACAAATTAACGGGGAAAGAAAAAACTAAGTACAAATTATGCATGCCTCTGGGCCTTCCAATTGGACTGCAATGTAATAGCTAGCATCGTGCACGAGCACTCCCTCTCTGAACCACTTCAATAAAGCCCGAGATCCTCTACCCCTGCAACAAGAAAGTTACAATCATCAACAAAAACAAGATAAACATATTATTTTAGAAAATAAAAAGAATTGCATTCACTTGGTTGGTGCTCCATTGGGATACGAAACCAGACGTCTATATAATCAAGAAAACAGGTTAAGGAAAACATTACCTGCCATGTAAGCCCAGAGGCAGATGGAAACCCCACGACTTGGTCATTGTAAACCGTTTAGCATGCCAAACATGTGTTCTCAATCTCTTAGTCCCATCACCTGAAGTACAGAACCCACTTGAAGGATTTTTTCGAAGTTCAAATCTTCGACGAATGCGACGAGGAAGCCTTTCTGGGTTCTTCTCGAAAGCCAGGGCATTGCATTGATCGGTGGTCCTTTGCTTTTTTCTGTGTCTCTTCCTCGCAGCTTGACTCTCGAATGAAGTGGTTCTTCTTCTCTTGTTTCTTCGAGACCTGAAATCATTGTTTAGCCGGCGAGATACAATTGAGTGAAGTGCTTCGAGTTCTGGAGCCCGCGACTCTGCGAATTTCTGGACGTTGATTTTTCGAGGAGGAATGGACGAAGTTTGGGATTTTTTGGCTCCATCAGCAACCATTCTTAAGTTACTAGACAATATTCACTCCAAATTTGGCATCACAGTACAGATAGACGACGAGAAGAAGGTTTTTCAACTTCTGGTAGGGTTTTGGGTTTTCTTATTTTCTTTAAAGAAAAACAGGTTTCTTTTTCTTGTCTTTTTCTTTCTTTTAGAACTAAAGACAGTCGCATTGGAGAAATAAGGGACAGAAACAAGGGTAAATTGGGAAGAAGACAAATTTTCGTTTCTTAGTTCCATTGCATTTGCATGCTTTGGAATTGTCAATAAAATTCGTAAATACAATCGTTACAATTTTTTATATGATATTATTATTATTATTTAATTAATAAAATTATTATTTATCTTTATGTATTATATTAATTATATTTGACGTTTTAATATTAAAAGTAAACTCTCTAAAATAATTGTTGTGTAATTGAAATTATGGAAATCCTAATTATGATATTCAATTTACATTTATGTATTAATTCACAAACTCTTCTTGATTATAATTTCTTTAAATTATATTTTTTATGAAGAAAGTAATTGATATCATAAATTAAAGTATAGAGATATTTAAACTAATATTATGTGGGTTTTTATTAGAAAATAAATTCACTTGAAATTAACCTGATTATGAAGATCCTAAATAGAATATTAATTATGTGTCTGTGAATTTTTTTATAATGATAGTTGTATAATTGATTATTATACTTAAGATTAACAAAGTATCTCTTGTTAGTATTATTGTATTTTGATGTTACTTATGACCTGACATATTTAGGTTAATTCATTCGATAATACTTTGATGCATCACGAATCATATGTAAATAGTTAAGTCAAAAAAAATCGTTAATCTAAAGTAATTAAAGAGAACATTCTATCGTTCTTGATTATTAGTGATTAAAGGAATTATTTGACCAAAGTGAAATGATATTTAAAAAGGTGTTTTCAAATATCAATTATTAGTTAAGACTATTGGATTCAAAAGAGATGATACTATATTCATACTCTATCTAATTGAAACATTAGATGGGCTGAGGGGCTGTTTAGGGACTGTCATGGCCAATGGTGTGGGGGCTTTCTTCATAAGTTTGACGCATGCTGGCCTTTGGCTGCAGAATTAAAAGGAGTTCACGCGGGGCTTACAGTGGCACGGGACCTAGGCTACCGGAGGATCATATTGGAAGTAGATTCCCTCCAGGTCATCTATATACTTTTCTCTTCCGGATGCTTATTGACTGTGACTTTTTGTTTGGTGCAGGATATTCACGTGTTGCTGGAGCGCGATTAGGAAGTGCAGTTTCAACACGTATATCGGGAGGGGAATAAAAGCTCAAATAGTCTGGCAGCTGAAGCCATGCAAGTACACTCAGGATTGCATGTTCTTACCGAACCTCCACCAACTACGATGCCATTTTTAGTTTCAGATCGGAACCGAACTTTGTATCGCCGGGGTATAACCTACGGCTGAACTATAATCTTTTGTAGCGTTTTTTCAGTTCCTTTCCTATGTATTCAAACAAAAAAAGAGACATTAAATGAAAAACTGATTAAATTATACATAACTGGACATAGTAAGTCAAACCAATTTGACATTTATGATACTTAGGTAATCATGACATGTTGTTAGACGCTAATGTTAATCTATAATTATAAATTGATTAATTTGAAAATTAATTTTAATTTATCTTTTTCTAATTATGAATTAGAATTATAATTTATATCATTGTCAATATATTAAAAACCTAATAGATCACATATAAAGAGCTGCTTGAAAGAGAAAAATCAATTTCAATTAAGTTGAACTTAATTATAAAGTTTGAGAAACTTTAGGTATCAAATATGAGATATTTGATTTTATTAAAATTAAATTAATTATAATTAGAGTTTGATTTTAATTGTAATTGTTGCATTTAATTTTAATAAAAATTAAAAACTCTATTGTTTTTTATAATAAAAAGGAATTCCTTTTAAAGAATTTAGTGTCTTTGAATGTTTTGTGGATACTGTTAAAAGCTAGCGTGAATATCTTGTAGTTGGCACATCAAAAAATTTTCAAAAGAATTACAACAAGAATATCAAATTAGGTAGGATTTCATATTTCATAATTCGAGTTAAGTTTTTTCAAATTGTTCAATTATTGGAATCTGATTGGAAATTGTAAAATTTTATTTTCTTGCTGCGCCCGTAATTCGGTCACTGTTAGTTTCCTCATAGTAATATCAAGAATTTCAAATATTTGAAGTATTAAGTTATGATTTCTTGTAGATCTTTAATAAATTTAAAAAAAACCTTTTTTAGTCCATCTTTTACCTTTATTTGTTTTAATTATTTATTAAACTTATCTTAAATATATTAAATTAGTGTAAAACAGTAGTTAACGTTATTAATATTTAGATTTGATTAGTAAAAATAAATTAAATTAGAATGCAAAATTAGATTTTCTTTGTAGTTATGTCCGACATAGAATAGTAATTTAATATGCAATTATCTCATTGATATTAATTTTTTATTTAAATTTAATTATATTTTTATTAAATTAATAACTGTCATTATCTTTTTATATTAATTATAAAATTGAACTATTTTATAATTTTTGTTACATAAAAGTGTAATAGTTATGTTTTGACTATATTTTTATTAAGTATAGTTAAATACGAATTCCTTTTTTTTCTTGCTATAAGCAAAATTAAAACTTTAAAAGAGTACTTAAATTATTAAAAATTGAGAAAACATGCCACTCTTTATTATAATTTTGTTATTTTTAAAATTCTTAAAATTTATCTAAAGAACAATCATCATATGTAACACGATTTGTTTTAATTTTAATAATATATTTTATTTAAATAATTCAAAAAATTACTAAATTTTTTATTAACTGCAAGATATTTTTAATGTAATTTCAAGAAATAAAGATATACTTTAGAATTAGTAAAATTAAGGAAGATTTAGACTCTTTACAATTGTACAAAGTTGGTCTCTGTAAAGAAAAACTACTTTTTGGAATCAGGTGGAATCGTGACGTAGTTGTACACCCTAGTCTCTCTAAAAAGTGAAAACACCTTTACGGTCTATTTGGTTACTGTCTCCAATATACAGAGACAGAACGAGACGAAAATTTAGAGACGGAACAGAACAGAAATTGGAGACAGTGAGCTGTTTGGTTGCGATGGACAGAAAAAAACAATTGTCTCCGTCTCAAGAACAGAAATGTGCTTGGTTGCAGGGGACAGAACATAAAAACAGTGCCTATGACGAAAATGCCCCTATAGTATATGATTGAAAATATGTAATTTATTGATTATTTTATAATTGTATCAATATTTATTTTAAGTGTATTTGTAATATTT